>JANUWF010001771.1:1600000-1640837 GCA_026120185.1 Voacanga thouarsii
GATTTTTCCTCTTGAAATTTCCCACAACGCTACCATATTTTTCAGACCATAAGGAGTCTTTTACCAAGACATTTTGATCCTAAAAGACCTTAGTACTTTACTGAATTTTCTGGAAAGAAAAAGGCTAGAACATCTTGATCAAACTAATGAGTTGAGAATTGAGGAAAATTAAAGATCAAGGAAGAATGATTTTCCCTATAAGAATTTCGAGAAGAGTAAAAGGAGTGGAATGAGGTTACTTCTATCATGTCTCTCCTAGAACATCATCACCACATTAATCTAGGCCCTTAAGGCCAAAACCATCCTTTCCCAAGCAAAATAAAATTTACTCAAGCTAAAGCTTCTATGATGGACTTTGAACCCAAGACCTCAAGAATTAATTCCAAGGCTCTAACCACTAAACCACAACAACTCTTGTTACTATTTCTACTAGAAAAATTATTTCCTATTCAATCCACAAGCTATCTCCTTATTTTCACCTTGGGCAAAAATTACCATTTTGCCCCTCTCACACATCACTCACTAACAAGACTTCAAGATAATAAAATCAAATTCAAAGCACATAAAAATCATATGAAAACATATTTAATAATGAAATAAAGCATGATATGCATCCCAACCCCCTTACTCTAAGGTTGGTCTTGACTGGGGTTTCACATCATAGGTGATGCTAGAGTTGAGAACCCTTTAATAAACCGCCTATAGTAGCCGGCCAGTCCTAAGAAGCTCCGAATCTCCGTGATGTTCTTTGGTTGCTTCCAGTCTAAAATTTCTTTAACTTTTATTGGGTCCACCTTAATTCCATCCTTGGTTACCACATGGCTAAGGAATGACACTCTCTAGCCAAAATTCGCACTTGCTAAATTTGGCATAAAGCTTGTGCTCTCTTAGCTTCTCTAATACCAGTTTCAAATGTTTTGCATGATCCTTAGGACTCTTAGAGTATATGAGTATATCGTCGATGAATACCACCACGAACTTGTCCAGGTAGGGTTGGAAAACTTGATGCATCAAATCTATAAACACTGCTGGTGCATTTGTCACCCTAAAAGGCATCACTACAAACTCGTAGTGACCATATTTTGTGTTGAAGGCCATCTTGGGAATATCCTTCTCTTTTATCCTTACTTGATAATGCCCTTACCTCAAATCTAGTTTGGAATAACAACTGGAACCTTGCAACTGGTCAAACAGCTTGTCAATTAACGGTAGAGGATACTTATTCTTGATGGTCAGATTGTTCAACCCCCAGTAGTCGGTACATAACCTCAAGGTCCTATCCTTCTTCCTCACGAATAGCATGGAACTCCCCAAGGTGACGTGCTAGGTCTTATGTAACCTTGCTTCACCAATTTCTCTAGTTGCTCTTTTAATTCCTTCAACTCCACCAGTGCCATACGATATGGGGTTTGGGATATAGGTTCCGCTCCTGGAATTAGATTAATGGTGAACTTAACTTCTCGGTTGGGAGGTAGAGAAGTGAGTTCTGCAGGAAACACATCAAAAAAATCTCTTACCACCTTGGTATATTTGATGGTGCACTAATCCTTCAACTTGTTTATTACCTAGGCCAAATATTCTTGACATCCTTGCTTTAACAATTTTCGGGCTTTGGCTCCGACTATCAAAAACTTCAACTCTTTTATCCGCTTACCATTGAACTCTAACATATCATATCCCGATCTAATGAATTGGACGGACTTATTCTTACAGTCTACTTTAGCCCAATGCTTAGCTAGCCAATCCATACCCAAAATCAAGTCGTAGTCATCAATAGCTAAGACTACCAAATCTCCCTCTAAGCTTTCTTTTCCCATTTCAATCTTACAATTTTGCATATACCAATTAGCTTGCACTATTTTCCCCAAGGGCGTACTCACCAACAAGGTAAAAGGTAGTTCTACTCCATCCCTACCCAAATGATATACACAATTCATGTTTAAATAGGAATGGGTAGATCCATGGTCTATTAATGCATTAATAGAATGACCTTGGATAGTAAATGTACCTTCCACCACCGTTGTATCTGCTCCAAATTCCTCCCAATTAAGAGCGAAAACCTTCTCTTTCACTTGCGGCTTTTGAGTTCCACTTCTGGAGGCTCCTGCAGTATTGGCTCGATTGGCTCTCGCGGTTTGGGCTGGGTTTCCTTGCCCGATTCAAAAAAGTTTTGGGTAGGCATTTCGCAGATGAGTCGGATCTCTGCAATTGTAGCATTTTCGCTCCACTCCCTTTGACCAACAATTCTTCTCTACATGAACCTTCTTCTCACAGTGTCGTCATAATGGAAGATTCTGTGTAGGACCAACTGGTGCCGTTCGTGCTTGCTTCCCTCAGTTCTTCCATTGCTGGATGGTAGGTCGCTTATTGGGTTGATGCCTCCGAAAAGGTCTCGGTGGCTGTCTTGGTGGCAAGAAAGGTCTTGGTACTATCCTGCTTTGATCCTCGTTCTCAGTCTAGGTCACTCTGTCCACTGCTCTTGAATAAGTCATCAGCGGGGAAGGTGCTAAAGCCCTTCTCAACTCCTGCCTCAACTCTTTGACAAACTGCCTTGTTCGGTTCTACTCTGTATCTACCAACCTTTTGTAGTATTTTGACAATTGAGTAAAACGAGTAGCACATTGAGCCACAGTCATGCCCCATTGCTTTAAATTTTGGAACTCATCTTCCATTTTCTCCACTATCCACTGAGGGATATATTCTACTCTGAATGCCTCCACAAAGTTGGCCCACATCCAGTCTTAATCTATCATTTCCCAGTCATCTTGAACTCCCTGCCACCATGCCCGAGCTAGGACCCTTAGCCTAAATGCAGTAAATTTCACCATTTGCTTCTTGGTGTACTGGAGTGTGGCAAAGTTGTCCTCCATCTGCTCTACCCACTGCTTTGCTTTCTAGTCTTGCTCAGCCTCTCCCAAAAAGGTGGGAGGTTGAAACTTCAGAAACCTCTCCAACACTTCATTTTTCCCCTTCGGATTCCTTCGCTCAGAGAGGGTTTGTAGAATCTCCATCATTTTGTGAAATGCTTGCCCTATAGTCACACTGACAGGTTCTTCAGATCCTACTTCTTGCTCTGATTCATTCTCATTTCCCCGATTTAGCGATGACAATTAAGTTGCATCAAACTTCGGAGTCACGGGTTCTGCCGCAAGAACCCTTCTGCTGGATGTTGCTGCATGATACTTTGGTGCCATTCTAAACCCTGCCCCAGATAATGAGTTTATGCATTAAAGTTTAAGATATTCAAATCGAGCATGCATTCATATTCAAACTTAAACAAAAGTAAATTAACTGCAAGTTTTGCATAAAGAATTGCATTTTCTTTTCAAGATTAAAGGACACCAAGGTACTCTTATTTGCATAAATTTTGAAATGAAGCATTAAACATAAATAGACCCCTAGCATAGGAGTTTATTGAAAGTTGTAAATAAAAAATTCCTAAGTATAGCAGAACTTAGCCCCTCTAATCCTATCAGAATCTTTGGTGTCAGCATCATACAACCATCCTCTAATGTTCTTAGAAAAATCCATCCCTGCACCATTCACGAACTCATAGTCCATTGGCTCCATCCCGGGTCTCCTAGAGCTCTCCCCAGTTTTAACATGGTTGGGTGGGGGTACAAAAGAAGGTCTAGATAGAGTTTCATAGTTCATCTTTCCCGGGTCATCACTATTAGCAGTCAAGTTAATCACGGGGCTAGGTAGGTGTGAGACATACTCCATGTCAATTTTCTCATCCTCACAATTGGTAACTAAGTTTATTACAGGTATATGAGGTGGCTCAATAATCTGAACCTGATCATCACTGTTTTCTTCCATGGGTATGGCCGGTTGAGGTATGGGTTGTGGAGCAGGTTGTGGCACTGGTAAATCTTTTGGGTTGATAGGGATTGGTGGATTCCATTCTGCCCCTTCCTCATAGTTCTAATCATTCTAACCATCCTACAACATAAACAAGCCAGATTAGTCAAAAGATTTTAATCCTTAATGAAGCAAAGCATATACTATCAATAATTATCTAAACCTAGTTTTTGATACCACTTGTAACACCCCACTACCTATACCCCCATTAGAGTTGGGGATGTCGCCCCGTCCATAGGACAAGGGATCTTTATAACTAGGACACACAAAGTAAATGAAATAAATAATTCAAAATTAAACTAATTACAACCTAAGCAATACATGAATTATTTTACCTAAAACACTTAAAGCATATACGGGCTTATAGAGATTTATGTCTCACCACCTTTTATACCAAGTTTTCAGGTCGATCCTGCCGTGAAGGTTATTAGCTAGAGAATTGCCTATGTTTTGAAGACTCATTGTTATTTTTCCTATGTATTTTATTTGAGAGATAATAGAAGACATTTGTTTTTTTTTAGACTTGTTCATGTATTGCTTGGGTTGTAATAAGTTTAATTTTGGATTATTTCTTTCATTTATTTTGTGTATCCTAGTTATAAAGACCCCTTGTCTTATAGACAGGGTGACATCCCCAACCCTAATGGGGGCATAGGTAGTGGAGTGTTACAAGGTTGATGTTTGGGTAGCTATTTGAGGTGTTAAATTACAAAAAATTTGAAGTTCATTGAGTTTAGTTGTTGCAAAAGTTTTTGTACACAACAAATCTCATAACTTCTTGCAATTTTTATGAGCTATAAAAATTAAAATTTTGCCATGTACTTACTGTGAAATTGCTCCTTAATATTAGTATTATCATTGGGAATGAAATTTTTTTATGAATCTTGAGCATTTAGACTGCTACAAGAGCAAAACTTTGAAATGTTTAGAGTTATAAGATTGCACACCAAGCGTTTAAGGTGTGATTTTATAACTTTGGAATGCTCTTATATGACTACCAATGGTTCTTTTATTAAATCCATGTAATTTTCTTACTTGTTAAGCTACTTTTAGTGGGATTTAACTTTCTATTTGCCATAAGAAATTTTTGGTTATTGTGCTCTGTGCTAAAAGCTATTGGTACATACTTAGTTCATGTCACTTTATTTCTTTGAATTTTAAATTTCTTGTGTTATCATTTCTTTGGGTGAGTGTGCTGAGTGTTAAAATTGTTTCCTTAAGGTTTTGGTAACATCACATTACTTGAATTCGATCATTTGAACTAGTTGCCTACCAAGTGTTTGATTAATTACCTAACTAACTCTATAGTGCCTTATATAAGCTCTTATTTTTTATCTATTACTTCCTTTAGGCTTTCTTTTTATATTTCTTATTATTGATGGGTTGAATACTTCGATTAGAATATCCTTGTGACACTAGGGATTGGTTTGAACATTGTCCATATCTGAATCCTACTTCTTATTATTTTTGTCTACTCGATTACTTGTGGTGCTTTACCTAATGGATACTATTAAACTTCCTTCTTGGAAATTTTGAGTTTGTGTGAGAATTCCTTACTTAAAACTCTTATTTAATTATGTCTTATTCTTGTCAAATATCAATGTTTGATTGAATTCCCCTAAGATGTCTAGTTAATTATCTTAGAAAATTAGATTGACTTGTCTAGTTAGACTAGTTCCTAAGAAATTAGGGAGGTTATTTAGGAAAGAGATCATTGAGTAATTGAGTGTTGAAAAAGGCAAGAGCGTGAACTCATTATTGTAAAAGCCAAGAGAGTGTAAACATGAGTGAATAGTGTTTATAAAAAAATTAAGTGCTAAACAAGTTAGGGAGTGAAGTGAGGATTTCTCGTATTTTTCTACTCAAATTTTGCAGGTTTTTCTCTTGAAAAAAATTCACAGTTGTTGGTTGGAATAAACATTTTAAAAGGTACAAGGTAGTAGGAGAAATGGCTATGATAAAGGGCTAAGCACAAGTGGAAGAAAGTATGATAGATGTGAGAGAAATTATTAAAGGTATAGAAAAGAAGGAAGGAAATATGAAAATGAAAAATATGAGGGTATAAGTTATTAGAATGACAAAGTTTGTGTGGGAGGACTTAAAAATTCTCAAAGAATGGAGTGAAAAGAAATTGAGGGAGGATGAATGCAAAACATGTGAGAGCATTGAACATAATTCTTATAATTGTCCAAGAAAATCTAGGCATTGAGAAGCGAGTACTTTGCAAAATTTCTCAAAGAGTGGTTTGAGAAGAAAAAAGGATTATGTTTACTTTACTTGTTAAGAATATGGCAATGACACTTGAGATTGTCCAAGAGCATACACTTGTGATTGTCCTTGTGAGTATTGCTACAGCTATAAACACACTTTGCTTTTTCATTAGAATTCCTTTGAAATATCTTGCAATGAAATGAAACAAGCATTTGAGTTGATGTTGAAACAATATGATGAAAGGTGAAAAGCTAAGTCTAAAGCTAAAGAAAATGAAGAGAGTGTTAGGAATAATGAAGAATTTGCCATTACATTGAGTAAAGAGTCTAAGAAAATTTTAAATACTCAAGTTTTGGAAAATAATTTGCAAAAAAAGGAGCTAAAAGAGGATGGAGAAATTGATGTGGATCAATTGAGTTCAATGAATAGAATCACTAAGGAATTCATGAATATACTATTCTTTCTAGAGGATGAATTACAACCATTAGAAGTGTTGGAAGAGAATGAAAAAGAAGAAATGGTGCATGTTAATGTTGAATTAATGATGAGCAAATACACTAAATGAATAAAGTGGAGAAAGAAGCTCTAAAACAAAAGGAGAAAAAGAAGAGTTGCCTAAAAGTGGCACAAGAACAAATGTGGTGGAGTAAAGTTTGTGAGAATGAGCTATCTAGTCAACTTCAGAAAAAGACAACAAATCTAGTAGAGAGAGAAAGAAAGATAAAGTAAAGGCCTTATTAGAACCATCAAGTGCTATAAGTGTTCGGGATATAAGCATACCTTCCAAGAATGTTCAAACAAGATGTGGTATTCACAAATGAATAAGATGACATCTCATTGATAGGGGCTAAATTAGTTATGTTTTTCCGAGTTATTTAAGGTTCATTTGTAATACATTTTGTTCAATAACTAGTCAAATTCCTTCATGTTTGAGATTTTATCTTTGGAAAGGTATTTTGTTCTTTATTTCAGATTTTTAGGATAAAACGAAACAAAAATGTCTCAAAACAGAGGAAAGGAGGCACCGGCTAGGGCTCTAGAACCCGCGCCGGCCATGCATTGTTGAAACGAACTTCGAAGCGATGGAAAATTGTTGAAACAGAGCAAAACATAACCAAGGCGGTGCCGGATGTGAAGCTGGAATCGGCGTTGGTTGCATTCAGGAACACATTGTGCAAAATTCGAAGAAAAATCAACGAACAAGTGGAGAAGCAGAACACAACCGGCATCGGTTCCAAGAGTTAAGGCGGCGCCAACTGTGCCCTGAAGCTAAGGCAGTGCTTGATTTGTTCTACGTGGTTTTTGGTAATCTGAGGAGTTTTAGTATCTTCCAACTTCTACTTGGCCAAGAACACTTTACCTACAAGTTTAGGCACTTTCTAAGCCTATAAATAGATGAAAAACACAAGGGAAAAGTGGAGAATTTATTGATCATCATAGAAAATCACTCAACCAAAAGAGGAATTCTTTAATTCAAGGAGGGTTGTACACGAAGGTCTTCAAAGGAAGAAAAATGAGGCTTGCTATGAGTGCTTTCTTTTACTTTGTTTTCTTTTTCTTAACAATGATGTATTAATTATTTTATTGTAATTTGACATTGTTTTAGATATTCATGATTTTTAGAGTTCTTTGATCTTTTGATTAATTGATTGTTATTTTTGGTATTGATTACTTGTGCTTATTACGAGATTGATTGGTTGGGTCTTTCCATTAACTTGCATGGACAAAGGGGTTGATGGTGGTTTCAATTCATTAGTTTCATATTTGTTAGCTTTTAACTTGCTTAGACAAAAGGGTTAAGAGTAGAGACAAAGTAACTCAAGGTTAATTGATGTCTGCCAGGATATAGATTCATTAGTTAATTTCATGCATAATTTACCAGGAATGAGAATTAAATCAAGGATTATAGTTAATGCATCTTTTGGATAAGACTGGCTGAGACAGGATATGTAATACTAAGTTACCTAGAAGATAGGGATTCATGGATTGGACAAAGAAGTGAATCTATATTATCCTTCATGATGCCGAGAGAATAATTAGTCATGATAAAGATTGGGTACTTTAAGATCATGATTGTCTAAACAATAGTTTAAATTACATACTTCTCCATCCTTGACATGTATATATTTTATTTTATTTTATTTTATTTATATTTATTTTTCACTTTATCGAGTTGGTTAAACAATGAAAGAAAGGTAATTAATGTCTACTTGTTCTTGGAGGATCGACACTCATTTGAACCCTATGCTCGGTTAATGATAAGTACGCTTGCTCATATGTGTGATATGGGTTGAGTGTTTTAATTTAAACTTGATTGGGAATGTACTTAGTTTTGGTATGATTTTTACACCTAAGTCCGAACACATCAAGTTTTTGGCACCGTTGCCGGGGAACAATAGCATGAAAGCTTGGATTTTGTTGATATAACCATGTAAATATGTAGATATGTATAATTGTTTTTTCTGCAAAAAATGTGCTATCTTTTGTATTTTATGTATTCTTGTACACCCTTGTAACCTGACCTAACCTACTAGCTTTGACTATGTTCTTTTTACTAACTTTGTAACCTTGTAGTTTGGTTTTTAATCATTAATTTTGTATCTAACTTACTTCTTATTTTCTTAGGTGTTGCCCTTGGTACATGACTTGAAAATCCGAAGGCGAGATAGTCGATTTTGACCCTAAAATCGAGAGGACGTTATCAAAAATTCACCGGACAATTCAAAGGAACTTGATCATTAAGATGGATGGTGCTCAACAGAACAATGTTGGGAATAACAGGAGGGTTATGGATGACTTTGTGAAACTCGCAATCTCTGGCACAGGCTCGAGTATCACTAGATCTAGGATAGATGCAAACAATTTTGAAATTAAGCCCAACATTATCCAAATGGTACAAAATATGGTTTAATTTGACGGGCTACCCGAAGAGGATCCCAATGCTCACTTAGCTAGTTTCCTTGAGATTTGTGATACTTTCAAGATGAATGGTGTTTCTGAAGATGTCATTAAGTTAAGAATTTTTCCTTTTTTCCTAAGAGATAGAGCTAAATCTTGGTTAAAGTCCCTACCTACAGGTTCCATCACAACTTGGAATGCCTTAGCTGAAATTTTTTTGGCTAAATACCTTCCCCCGGCTAGGACAGCCAAACTTAGGAATGAAATCTTTGCCTTCCAATAATTAGATTCTGAGCCCTTATATGAAAGTTGGGAGAGATTTAAGGAGATGTTAAGAAAATGCCCACACCACGGATTTGAGCTCGGAATACAAATGCTTATCTTCTTAAATGGTCTTACGTTCGTAACATGGCAAGTGGTGGGCTATTCTGTAGGGGGTTCCATCAATCATAAGACCCCAGAATAGGTATTTAATCTTATTGAAAATTTGACTTCTAATAACTATTCTTGGGGAAGTGCAAGGTCAAAAGCTCGTGTACAAGGAGTGCACAAAGTGGATGCTGTGGCAGCATTAGAGGCTAAGGTGGATGCCTTAAATCAAAAGATGGAACATATGGTGTTAGTGTTGTGCCCTAGAGGTAATCACTTGTACATTGTATATGACACATTTTATTTTAATAAAAGGCATTATTTATCTTACAGTTTCTTTTGTTTACTTTAAGTAATATAACTGTTCGATAAAGTCCCTAGTACTACACCGTGTTAAGGAAATCATGATAGAGATCATGATATGAGATTCCTACTACACTGGATGGTGTTAGTACTTAAATAGTCCCTAGTCATAGTATTAATAAGATAGGACATCATTGATGCATTAAGACTAGCATGTGTTAGACTTCCTAATTTGATCAGGCGGTGGTTCTTATAACCGTGAGTATTGAGATACTCAAAGTTAACACATGGATGCTTATTACTGAACAAGTTCATTGGATGACCTAACTTTGAGATAATCACATGGATAACTATTTAGTGTCAGTGATATAATCTCAATATAGTGAACGTGCAAGTATCCTTAGACTTGAGATCTCCAAGGTACTTTGTTTGCTGAGCCTTGTACTTTGATTCCAATCTCTGGAGCTCGATTGAGGGCCGCCTATGGGATGGATATTAGGTACATGATGAGGTAAACAAAAGTAGTTGAGAGGGTCAATAAAGGATTCACCACTCCTAATAGTAGGGGCGAATATCTCACGGCCACTTGTAGGAATTACTACTCGAAAGTCCTTGGCCAAGACAATTGTGTATTAGAAATAGTTCCAATTGATACACATCTAGAGTAGTGGGTTCCTGATACAAGTACTATTGTATTCAGGCCAGAATTAATTCTGGATGGAGTTGGCACTAATTCCGTACTCTAAACCGAATGAGATATTGTATGGTGAAATGTGTTGATTGCACTGAAGTTTGTTATTGAAGGGTTCATGTCAAGCCACTTGACTTCTTAGACTATTGGGTGGTCATGATGTGTTGCTAGATACCGCTCATGATCTGGGAATATGGGTTTGTTAATTGATGAATTAATAAACCAATCCTGATTAGAATTAATAGGATTAATTCTAATTAATTATGGATTATTAACCTCAAAGACGTTTGGATGAATTCATGTTTTCTACCAATTGACTGGGAAACCTAATAGGTCACACACAATAGAGGATTATATAGTCAAGATGTTATTTGATAACATTGTGGGGTTAATTAAGAGAGAAAAATTATTGTGGACAAATTATAATTAGTTATAATTTGTAGTACAAGCTGTAATTGTGAGAACTTGATGTTTCCAATTACAATTAGGGAATTCTAATAGGATTAGAATTCTCAATTTTGGGAAGGGAATTTCGTGTGATATATAGTAGCTAATAACACACAAAAAACCCTAGCCAATAGCTAACAACACATAAAAACAACAACCACGAAAATCTTCTTCTTCTCTCTCTTAATTTTGATCATGAACCCTAGCCGCCATCTTTTTCTGCTAGCACAGAAATTCTGATGCTTGAGTATTCCTCTGTGTGAATTACTATTAGAGATAATCACACTCTGTGATTATAGTGGGTAGACATTCAACTCACGTGCAGGTTGATCACGAGGATTGCTAGATCGCGCCTCAACTTGAAGAAGAAATTTTTGTTTTTCGGACGATCACGCAAATGTAAGAGCTGTTACCTTTACCCTCGTTATGTCTTGTTTTCCACAGATAGATGGGTCCTGAGATGGTATCTCATTTTATTTTTCGCTGCGCCGTATAGGATTCGAGCTTGAGATACCCAACAGATGGTGATACCTCAAGTCCAGGTTTTAAACGTCAATTGTGATTTCTGTGGAGAAGGACACCCCAATCATGAATGCCAAAATATGGCGTCACTCCAAAAAACGTCGGAACAAGTGGTCTTTGCAAGTGATGTCCAGCCAGGTAACAACCCTTATAACTCTACCTATAATCCTGGTTGGCGAAATCACCCTAATTTCTCTTGAAGCAATAGGATTCAACCTGGCCGGGTTCTTTCAATTTTGGCGGAAATCAAAGGGACCAAAACCCCATGACCAACACTGTAATATTTCTAAAACCACCATTGGAAGAATTGATTGGCCAATTGGTAAATACCACGGAAACTAAGTTCCAAGGAGTCAATGCAACGACAAGGAACTTAGAGGCTTCCATGCACAATTTGAAGAACCAAATTGGTCAACTAGCCAAACTCTTGGGAGATCGTCAAGCGGGGACATTACTAAGGAATACTGAGGAAAATCCACGGGATCACAGCCGTGGGAAACATTGAAGCAGTCTTACTTTCCTTTACTTTCAATTTTTGTGATTGAGACAATTTTATTATTTTTGTCGTTTTGATTGATTAATTAGAGTGCATTATTCAGTATTATTGTATGTTTCGCATTTTTACTTAAAAAAAAAAATGGAGAACCGAGCCGGCGCCGGTCTAAGAGCTTAGACCGGTGCCGGTTCCTGTCAGGTGAAGCATAATTTAAGGGCCATTTTGGCCACTTTTCCTTCAATATCTCCATTCTCTCTCTCAAATTCTCTTAAGCCCGTGCCGGCTTCACATCCCTCACTTTCCAAAAATTTGATTTTGCAACTCCTAAACACTTCTATAACGTCTATTGACTTCTCTTTTGATGATCCTACGGATCAAAACTCTCAAAATCTTTGATTTTTCATAACACCATCACATTCAATCCACAAGCAAGGAGCTTAGATTTCTACAAAAAGCTTGCATCTTTTGCTTGCCCATGCATATAAGAGCATAAATGTATGATTTTTATTTCATTCCTACGATTAAAATGATGGAGATGATTTTTTCTAATTTTAGGGACACTTTTGGCCGAAATTTGGGATTATGTATGCTATGATTGAATTGTGCATTACTCCTTGAGCTTCATGAGTTGGACTAGATTAGGAGTAAATGGTTCTTTGGTACTTAACTCATGTACATGATCATTCGAGACTTCATATAGCTAAGGCTAGAATTGTGGCTATTGGTAATACTTGAATATATGGAACATGCATTATTGATCACATAATACCATGATACTGGCTTTATTCACATGATCATGTTTACTAGCATACTTTGAGGATATCAACACATTTATGCTTTACAGTGAACTTTACATGTATTATGCAGGTTGTGTTGTATTGATCGAAGGTGATTGATTGAATTTATTGTTGGAGTGGATATATATTGAAGGAGTTTAGGTTTTGTGGATTGTGAGATTAGTTGAGGGTTGTGTGATATTTGAGGAATATCTAGACAGGGGTAGCAATTCTGTTTTCAGTCTTTGAGCTTACTTGTTCTGTCTTCCTAGTTCCCTATTCCTTACTTGATATCATGTCTAGAGTGAGGGGTCAGTCTTCTAAAAAGGCGAGAACTTCCTCTTCCTCAGCCCCTTCATCTGTTGATCCTTTGTCCCTAAGACCTACTGAGTTTATAGATGGATCTTGTGAGGAATGGTACAATAAGAGAGCCTCTAATAAGATTATTGTCGAGCGTACTTTCTCACCCACCTTAGACCGTGCACTCAAATTGGGAATGATGTTTAGACGGCTAGGATGGGGGTCGATAGTACAATTGAAAGGGAAGTATTATCCCGTAATTATTAAGAAATTCTATGCTAATATGACAGATAAGGGCAATAAACATCTTCCACATATTGAAATAAGAGTGAAAGGAGTTCCTATTATCATCACTCAAAACTAATTAGCTAACCTCCTCTAGTTTTTTGACGATAATACTTGGCAAGTGATTGATATGAATAATCAAAATATTCTTTCTAACCCGAATTGGGATGCTAGAGGGACTAGAGCTACCTTAGGCTTACATAAGCATAATGCCTTCCAAGCTAATAGCTTCTATTCTAACAATGATTTGGCAGCTAACTTTTGAGCTCTAGTCTACATGTTTAGGTTTAATGTTGTACCCCTGCTAGTGGTTTCAATAAAACTAGACTGATTGATACTTATATTTTACATCAGATGATGAACATATTACCTATCCCTTTTGCACCCTTGATCATCCAATCTATTTGGGAGGTTGTTCATCACCGTCTCTCCATAAAAGCCTTTGTTTTCCCTTAGTTATAATAAAAATTCTAAAAGACTTTGGTGTGAGTCTTGAGAGAGAACTCATGGAGGCTACCACTGAGCACGATATGGTCACTGAGCAAACTCTTATGAGTTGCAAGCACAAGTACAACCAAGAGTTGAAAAATTGGCTAACTCCCATCGAGGTTAGACATCTCGGGCAGGTAAGGCCACCCACAGTGGAGGAGGAGCACCCACCACCACCAGCACGTCCACGGGCTAGCAGTTCTCAGTCCCACTCCCAGACTGTCTTTGAGACTACTGTGCTGGGGCAACTCAATCAGCAAATGCCAGTACTCCTACGCTTGCAAGGTACTATAGAGGATATGGCAAGACGGTAAGCTACTATGGAGCAGCAGTTAGCTGAGTTGAGGCAGCATTCTTCTGGGCCACAAGGTGGTGCGAGTACCTCTACACCAGCTGATGATGATGATGATGATGAGGACTGATGATTTTTCTCGAGCACTCTTGTTTTTCCTTTCTCTTTTAATGTTTTTTTAGTTAGTTTTTGGCTTTTTTTTTCGTGTAATCTTTTCGTTCTTTTGTTTTTTATTATTTTCCTTTTCTAGTTTTTATGCTTTGGTGTGCTCTTTTGTATTTTTCTTTTTAGGTACTTTGCCAATGCCTCATTTTTCAAGCATTCAGATTTTGTACGGCACAATGCCAAATGAATGGAAGCTTATTTCTCTTCTCTCTTCTCCTTTATATTTTTGGTCCCATGGTATTGTTATTATTGTTATATTTATTTGGCCATTGAGGACAATGTCCAGATTAAGTGTGGGGGAGTGATTTGATTAACAAGTCTTCTATACATATACTTTAACCTTCTTGGGAGCAAATTTTGAGCGAAAATTTTTCAAAATTTTCTAGAGATTTCAAGCTATATTTTTAATACTTGTCTTTATGATGGATTATAGAGCATATGTTCTAAATCATTTATGGCTTATGCATGACTTTTTGCACTCACTTGGACGAAGTAGTTCTTGATCAAATGTTGTACATTGTTCTTAAACCTTATTTTTCTACTAAAATTTATGGAGCATTCTAGAACTTACTTGAATACCTCTCAAGGTGAAATAAAAAAGAAAATCGTGATTTAACTTAGGGATGACGGTGCCTTCTTTGGATAGTTTGAGCATTTCAAGCCTACCTATTTTCATATTATCCATAGTGCTTATTTTGAGCCTAAATTGTTGATTTCTTTCATTAAAACTCGTCACAATATTTTGTCCATTGCTTGTTGCTGAGAGTTTGAACGATTTTACAAATCTTTATGCTCTTGATGGATGAAAGTATATGTAAGAAAATGTTGAGGAAGAATGTTGGGGAAAAATATTATGACTTGTTACTTCTAGTCATGGATCAATAACAAGTTGAGCTGAAAAGAAAAAGAAAGAGAAGAAAGAGAAAAGAGAGAGTGAAAACAAGAAAAGAAAAAAAGAGTAGTAGTAAGTGAGGGAAGAAAGCAAAAAGCTGCTAGAAAGAATGAAAGAAGAGAAGTGAAAAAAAAAACACAAGCAACAGTGAAAGAAAAGGCATATTGAAGGAAGAAGAAGAAAAGAAAAAATCACAAAAGGGATGGTGATTGAACTATAAAAGTTAAGTTCATAATCTTTGACACCATTGCTGGAAATTTGAGTGATTTTGTGAAAGGAATAGAAAAGAGTTGATGAAAAGAAGAATTGAAAGAAAAAGAGAAAAAATGCAGGATTTGCTTGAGTGGAGTTGTAATTGCTATATGAGGTTATGGTTTTGTTTGATTTTTGGATTAGGAGAGCAAGAAGAGTTGGAAATTATTGATTCATTTTGTTTACCCTTTTCTTGCTAACTCTCAGTTTCTTTGATTTTTGATTTTCCTATATCCTTCATTTGGTAAGCTACATTACAAACTTTTAGCCTTATATTACAAGCTTAAAAGTCCTACTTAATCTAAGTAGAAGCATGATATTAGTGGAGAGATTGTATGAAAGGTAAGTATATGGAATATATATTCTTTTTGAACTAAATTCTTTCCAATGGTTTGAGAATAGTGTGAAGTATTGTGATGGTTCTACTAAGTCATTTATCACTTACACAAGTCTTGCATTGGTTGTGAAAGATGTAGTGTCATATGTTTTATATTCTTGAATGAAGGAAGCACTGAAGATATGATTTTGAAATTGGTTGAGTGGTTTGTTAAACCTTGTGTTTTTCTACTTGTTCTTGATACTTTGCTTGAGGACAAGCAAAGAGCTAAGTGTGGGGGAATATGATAGGGGCTAAATTAGTCATGTTTTTCCAACTTATTTGAGGTTCATTTGTAATACATTTTGTTCAATAACTAGTCATATTCCTTCATGTTTGTGATTTTACACTTGAAAAGGTATTTTGTTCTTTATTTCAGATTTTTAGGGTAAAGCGAAACAAAAACATCGCAAAACAGAGGAAAGGCGGCACCGGCTAGGGTTCTAGAACCCGCGCTGGCCATGCATTGTTGAAACGAACTTCGAAGAGACAAAAAAATTGTTGAAATAGAGCAAAACATAACCAAGGCGGCGCCGGCTATGAAGCTGGAACCGGTGCTGACTACATTCTGGAACACATTGTGCAAAATTCGAAGAAAAATCGGTGAACAAGTGGAGAAGCAGAACACAACCGGCATCGGCTCCAAGAGTTAAGGCAGCGCTAGCTGTGCCCTGAAGCTAAGGCAGTGCTTGATTTGTTCTGCATGATTTTTGGTCATCTGAGGAGTTTTAGTATCTTCCAACTTCTACTCGGTCAAGAACATTTTACCTATGAGTTTAGGCACTTTCTAAGCCTATAAATATATGAAAAACACAAGGGAAAATTGGAGAATTCATTGATCATCATAGAAAATCACTCAATCAAAGGAGAAATTCTTTAATTCAAGGAGTGTTGTACAAGAAGGTCTTCAAAGGAAGAAGAAGGAGGCTTGTCTATGAGTGCTTTCTTTTACTTTATTTTCTTTTTCTTGACAATGATGTATTAATTGTTTTATTGTAAGTTAACATTGTTTTAGATATTTATGATTTTTAGAGTTTTTTGATCATTTGATTAATTGATTATTATTCTTGGTATTGATTACTTGTGCTTATTACGAGATTAATTGGTTGGGTCTTTCCATTAACTTGCTTGGACAAAGGGGTTGATGGTGGTTTCAATTCATTAGTTTTATATTTGTTAGCTTTTAACTTGCTTGGACAAAAGGGTTAAGAGTAGGGACAAAGTAACTCAAGGTTAATTAATGCCTACCAGGATATAGATTCATTAGTTAATTTCATGCATAATTAACCAGGAATGGGAATTAAATCAAGGACTATGGTTAATGCATCTTTTGGGTAAGACTGGTTGAGACAGAATATGTGATACTAAGTTACGCAGAAGGTAGGGATTTATGGATTGGACAAAGAAGAGAATCTATATTATCCTTCATGATGCTGAGAGAATAATTAGTCATGATAAAGATTGGGTACATTAAGATCATGTTTGTCTAAACAATGGTTTAAATTACATACTTCTCCATCCTTAACATGTATATATTTTTATTTTGATTTTTTATTTATTTTTCACTTTATCGAGTCGATTAAACAATGAAAGAAAGGTAATTAATGTTTACTTGTTCTTGGAGGATCGACACTCGTTTGAACCCTATGCTCGGTTAATGATGAATACTCTTGCTCATATGTGTGATTTGGGTTTAACGTTTTAATTTAAACTTGATTGGGAATGAGCTTAGTTTGTGTATGATTTTTACACCCAAGTCCGAACACATCACTCATCGAGTGAGAAAGATTGAGTTGAGATTTGAATGGTAAGTTTGAAGGAGAAGTGGATTGATAAGGCCTAGATGTACCTACATTTTCCTAGCTATTTGAGGTGATTTTGTGATGTTTTTGATGTAATAGCTAGTCAATTCCCTTACAATTTAATATTTTGCTTGTAGAAAGGTTTTCTTTTGAATTTATGTAGAAACTAAAGAATTTAGAACTTAATTGTGTGATTTTAGACTTGATCCAGTGTCGGCCCATGAAGCTGAACTGGTCAGGGGTTAACACTAGATAAGATAGAGGAAATAGAGCAATTTTGAAGGCATACAGAGTTGGGCGAGTGCTGACCTAAGCATCCGAACTAGTGTCGACTCCCTTCTAATGCAGTATTGGTGGAAATTCTTTTCAATGTAGAAATTAGCAACTTCTTCTGGGACTTTTTTGGGAACTGATTTGGGAAGCAAGTAGGACTCTTGTACATATGTCTTGGAAATTTAAACTCCTATAAATACAAGAGAATAACAATCCTTATACTAATTTTCACCTTTGGGACTTGTAAACCGATAAGAAGCTCTTAGAGAAACATCAAAATTTAGCAAGATCAAGAAGACTCTTGGAGGTGGAAAAAAGGTTGATCAAGAAGGTTTCAAGAAAGAAGAATAAGACTTACTTGTCTATGGATGGTTTTTTCTTCTCTTATTTATAATTTATTGACAATTTGAGTTTGTTATGTTTTAATTGTAGTTGAGGATATTTTTACTTTGATTTTATGTTGAATTATTTCTAGACTTGTTGAATTCCAATTGTAAATATTTGAGTACTTGATTTTATGTGTTGAATTAATTAACTTGGGACTAATTAATTCACTCTCTTGTTCTCTCTTAATTGGATTGAGAAAGAAGGTTAAGGGAAATACTTGGTAATCAAATAGAGATGAATATTGCCTAAAGTATAGGGACATTATTTCTTCCAAAAGATATTAGTATTACCTAGAGTATAGGGAAATTAATTATTTAAGTGAGTTGTTCTTAATACTTCTTTGATTTAATTAGGGGGGTAGATGATACCCTTTGATTAATCTAAGAATAGGAATTTCATAAATTGAGAAAGAAGTGAATTGATGAGGCTTCATCATATACATATTTTTTTAATTATTTTTGTGCTTTAATCGAGGTAGATTATAGTTTGAATCACCACTTATCACACCATTCTCATCTTATTTTTCAAGGAAATGAAAAAGATTAAGTAAAAAGAAGATGAAGAAGAATAAGGAAGAAGAAGAAAGAAAATAGAAGTTGTGCACTGCTGTCCAGGAAGAAGATAGCTAAGGTAGGTTCTTTTGGCTGCTAGGTTTTGTGAACTTATACATATTTTTCCGGATTGTTAGTGGCCCATGAAACTAGAAATTCCCTAATTTTCCAATTGCTATGTGAAATTTCTAGATTGTCGGTGGCCTAGAAGTTCCCTAGACTACTTGGTTTTATGTAATATGTATATACTTAGACTAGGTTGGCAGCCCATGGAAGTTATTTATCCCTAGGCTGCTTGTTACGTTTTTTATGTCAAAATTCTAGAAACATGGTGGCCCAGGGAAGTCTAGCTTCCTTAAGCCTCCTGGTTGTGTGCATATTTGTATATATTGAGTTTAGGTGGTGGCCCAGGGAACTTAGGCCACTTGATTTTCTTCTATTACACCTAGTTTTTCCAGAAACTAGGCTACCTTGGTTCTGGAAAAACATGGTGGCCTAGGGAATTTCAAGTTTCTTAGGCTGACCACTAGTAAGGAAAACACTGTTTTACATTATTTTCATATTTCAGTCCGCCAAACCTCTATTTAAGCATTCTTTACACTCAAAATTAGAAGAGGTGAGTTTGGAAAAGGCTAGAGTTTCTCTCAAGAATCCTAATTCTTGTGAGTTTGAGTACCAAGAAAAGGGAAAGACCAAGAATCCAAAGAAGAGGAATGAAGTCTACTTGAAGATTTCAAGAGGAAGAAGAAGAAAAGGTTATCTATAAGTTTGCCTTTCCATTCCTTTTGTAATACTACTTGTATTCTTATACTAAGAATTGATTTTTAATTGTAATAAAGGGTTGTACCCTATTTTTGTGCTTGAGAATAGTGTATTCTCTTTAGATCTATGATTCTTGTTCTTAGGTATTTTGTTATTTGAGATTATTTGTTTATCTTAGTTGATTGGGTTTTGATCGATTTATTACAATTATTCGTTCTTCCTTAATGATTTTGAGAAATGGAGTTGAGGATAGGATACCCATTTGACTTGGTTAACATTTGCCATTTTCAATTAACCCGAGAGGGAGGTTGGGAATTGGGACTAATAACTAAAGGGTTTATGAAATTACCTAGAGATAGGGATTCAGTGACCTCCAGATAGTTTGGGATGGTGAGTCATGACTAATGCACCTTTAGGTTTGGTTGGTTAGGTAGAGATACCAATTAATCGAATTTGGAGGTAGAAATTTCATAACTCGAGAGAAAAGGTGAGATCAACATGTGACTTACTTTGGTGCCTAAAATTAGTAATAATGGATCCAATGGGTACTTATGTCTTAAGTAGGGGACTTCATTTTGTTTCATGAGTTATTCTTTTTCTTATTTCTTGGGGACTTTGTGACTCTCTTGTGTGCAAGAACATAACATCTCTCCTACTATATTTAGTTGTACACCTTATATTTACTTTTGGCTAAACAATGAGAAGAGAAGGAAGCAGGAGTGGTAGCCCCCGTTCCCTAAGGTTCTTTAATAGGTGCACTTACCTATATATGTGTGTATTGTGTAGTTCTAATTGGCATTTTAATTTTTGAAACTTGCGTGTATGTGGGGCACAATGACTTGAATTTTCTCTATGCACAACTCAACGTATCAAGTTTTTGACACTGTTACTGGAGAGACGGCTTAGGTTACATTCTAAAAAATTTAATTCTTGTTGATTTCGCCTTGTATTTGTATATACACTTGCACATATAACTAACTTATTTGTGAATAGTTGTTGTATGTGTGTTGTGATTGTACTTCATTTTGGCCAAAATTGTATTTGAGAATTCTTTGATTGTTGTGTTGTTGTTGTAATATCTATTCTTTTGGGATTTTGAGTAATTTTAATTTCATTTATTGGTTAATTCATTTATATCTTATTCTTTGGTTGGTTGAGGATGATTATGAGGAAATTGTTGGAGATTGGAGATATGTGATATGAATTTCAATTGTTGGATTTCTTGGGATGAGAAATGGAGATTGGGTTGGCGTGATAGAGATTGTATTCTTTTTGCTTGAAATTAGATATTTGAAGGTGGATATGTGATTTATGTTTTGGTTGGACGAACTTATCTATTGGGGAAAATTTCTTTGGTTTACGTTTTATTTTTGTTCATTCTTTTTGAAATTGAAGAAACTTTTTGGTTCTCCTACAAACTATGCATGTTAATTGATAACTTAGAATTATGTTAGGGAGCAATCTTATTTTGTACTATTGTTTAATAAATGAATGGTCGTTTTGGGACTCGAATGTTTTGTTCATCTTTTGGAGATTAAAAGTCACTCATTTTTCATGGAATTTATTTTTGTCTTGCAATTTTGTAGAATAATGAATATTTTGGAAATTATTGATTTGTTGTGTTTCTTTTGAGGAATTATTGTGCTATTCATTTATTTTAGTTATGAATTGTTTTTGCGAGGTTGATTTGAAATTGTGATATGGATAATGATTAGGGGGAAGGTGTATGGTGTTTGGGGAATGACTTTCAAGATAGTTATCATAGTGAGGGGGTTAATGATGTCCTTGGGATTCATGAGTCAAGTTATGGGTCATCACTTGAGCAACTTTTAGAGCAATTTTCTATTTCAGTTATTTTATATTTTGAGGAGGTAGAGGCATTTATAAGGTGTTAAGAGGCATTAATCCAAATTTAGGAGGTGAGATTAGACTATTTGTTAAGAATCTTGAGGATTATGCTTCCCATAAACTTGTTGAAGCAATCACATTGAGAAGTGGTAAAAAGCTATCTAACCCTGTGATACCATTAAGTAAGGATGATGATGAAGGAAGAACTGGAGAAGTGCAACATAAAGAATAGAACTCACCCGCAATACCATCAAGGGAAATAGAAAAGACAATACTTCCACCGAAGACAATAGGAAAGGAATAAATATAAAAGTAGAAACATCCTTCTTATGTGCTATATCTAGATCGTCTGAGAAAAGGAAAAGATGAGGATCAATTTAAAAAGTTCTTGAAGCTATTCAAACAGTTGCAAATCAATCTCCCACTTATTGAGGCCCTGGCACAGATGCCCAAGTATGCTAAGTTTTTGAAAGATATCCTATCTAGCAAAAGGAAGCTACAAGAGTTGTCTACTGTCAACTTGAATGAAGAGTGTTCTGCCCTCCTCCAACATAAAGAAAAGTTGCCACAAAAATTGAAGGAACCAGGGAGTTTTTATATTCCTTGTATAATAGGTAGCACTACTTTTAGAATAGTATTAGCAAATTTAGGGGCTAGTATCAATTTACTGAAAGATTGCCAGAAAATTAAATACGCAGCGGAAGATAGTAAATTAAAAATTTTCCCAAGCCTATGTCTAGGAATTCTTACTTCTAGGGCAATTAACTTTAATAACCAGAGTCGAATTCGGGTTTGACGACTCTTGTTGAATAGGAAAGTCTACTTGTTCCGCAAAGACGCCAACTAACCGTCGGCTCCTTCACATCAAATAGGGTGACCTTCTAGAGTATTCTCTAACCACTATGAACCTCTACCAGTGAAAGTAAAATTAGGGTGAATAAAAATAGAAGAGCTAAATGTTAAGGAAAGATGAAGGAAAACAAAACAAGGAAAAATCGGTGGCTTTTTTTTTTTTTTTTCAAAGAAAAAAAAGAAAGCTATATCAAATTTCCAAATTTCAGTCAACCTTTCAAGCCATACGAAAACCCCTATTTATTTAGCTTTCCTTTTTCTTTTTAGAAACAAAAACCAACCAACCTACCTTTTTCTTTTAGTTTCCTATTTCCTTTTTCTTTGTATAGTGGCGGCTACCATCAACCCTGATGGGCCTTTGTTTTCTTAATTAGTCCAAGACTAATTAATTAGCTTTTTTATTAATTAATTAATCCACCTGGACTCAATATAAAATTATCCAAGATAATTAATTAATAAATTAATTAATTAAATTAGCTCTTTTATTAATTAATTAAACTACTTGGGCCCAGTATAAAATTACTCAAGATAATTAATTAATAAACTAATTAAATAAATTGGCCTAATTAATTATTCTATCCCAAATAAATAAATAATTGGACACCTAGAATAATTATTCCAATAATAAATTCACCTAATAAGCCCATATAGTAATTAAATTTACTAAGGTTATTTAAACTACTCTGGGGACCAAAAAACATATTATTCTTGCCTACTAAAATAACCAAAATACTCCTGCTAACAAATAGATGTATTTTAATCATTTTAAATATTCTATTTATCACTATATGAAAATATTGACTCCAAGAATAATATTTCAACTAGCAGTGTCTCTGACCTACAGATGTAATGGCGAAAATACCCTTTTACGTAACACCCGTCATTGAGATAGGAAAATAATACTAACACATTTTTCATTAACATCTACCATCTTTTAATAACTAATCCAATAATCCACGACTTCCAATACGTATCCACTTATTACAAGGAGTTACCCAAAAGTGTACATATTTAGTCATGTTTCCTAGGGCCTTGGACTATTAGATTATCCCGAACAATCACAAGTGGGTGATTTCTTCATGTAATGAAGCAAAGAAATTCTATTGTATAAGTCTATCTTAATTAACTAGAGTCATGCACCCAACATACGAATGTATTGGCCTTGCGATAAGACCTCACCCAACATGGATCGAAGTGTACCAGCCTAGCTTCACTAGACCACCAACTTATACTCTAGTCCTAGGGTATTTATCTATGCAGTAGCTGTGATAAATCAATCTTTATTTATTTTAGTAATTTACTAAAAATTATTATCATGTGATCCAATTCTACGTATTCCAAATACGCTTACACTATTGGTGCGAGTGGACTACTCACTGGTTAAAGACAAACAATTCCCCATTTAGAAACCATAGTGTAATAATCTAAACCTTGATAAAGTGTCCAGCTTCATCATTCGATCAAGAATATTTTTTTTTTGCTTATGTGATAGTAGCCCATAATTTACACCTCACTGTGAAAGCACGATCCAATCATGTAGATTACTTACTAACACACTTAGACCGTTAATGTGCGAATATATATAAACAAACAACCATTAATGAATGAAACTTTTATTAATTTTTGAAATATAGAAATACATAGTACATTTTGGGCATCTATTCCAACAATCTCACATTTGCACTAAATGGACTATGATAGTCCATATGCAGCTACCCTTATGATAGTCCATGTGTCTTTTAAACACCTTCTCTATCAAAGGGTTGATAAATGGGTTCGCCAGAGTATTTGCTGAGAAAATTTGATCAACCATTATCTTTTTTTTCTAGATGAACTCCCGGGTCAAGTGATACTTCCTTTCAATGTGCTTGCCTTTCCTATGGTTTCTTGGCTCCTTACATTTTGACATAGCTCCAGAATTGTCACAATATATTGTTATGGTCCTGTCCATGTGTGACACAACTCCAAGTTCTGTGAGGAACTTTTGGAGCCAAACCACTTTTTTACAAGCTTCTGAAGTTGCCACATATTCAGCTTCCATGGTAGAATTAGAAATACAAGATTGCTTAACGCTTTTCCATGAAATAGCTCCTCTAGACAAAATGAAGATATATTCACTAGTGAATTTTCTTTCATCTTTATCTGCTTAGAAATCTGAGCCTATGTAACAGGTAGAAACTAAGTCATCAGCTCTGTAAACTAGCATATAATCTCTCGTTCCCTTTAGGAACTTGAGCATATGCTTTATAGCTTGGCAATGTTCTTTCCTAGGATTTGACTAATACCTACTAACCATGGCTATTGCAAAGCAGATATCCGACATAGTATAAAGCATAGCATACATGAGACTTCCTACTACCGAGGCATAGGGAATCCTACTCATCCCCTTATTTTCTTCCTATGTCCTAGGGCACTACTTGGAAGATAAAGTCAATCCATGCTTAAAGGGTATAATTACCCTTTTGCACTGATCCATGCTAAACTTAGCCAGTATCTTGTCAATATAAGCTGATTGGGATAAGCCTAACGTTCTTTACTTCCTATATCTAAGAAGCTTAATACCAACAATGTAGCTAATTTCTCCTATATCCTTTATGCTAAATTACTTGATAGCCAAATCTTTATAGATGATAATGTCCTTGTATCATTTTCAATAAGTAGAATGTCATCTATATAAAGTACCATAAATGACACATTATTCCCATTTGACTTTCTATATACACATAGTTTATCTACATTTTGTATGAAACCATAAGACTTTGCAGTCTCATCAAAATGTATGTTCCATGCTTGTGGTGCTTGCTTAAGTCCTTAAATGGATTTCTTAAGATTGCAGGCCATATGTTCTTAGCCTTTCGCAATAAAGCTTTCAGGTTGGGACATATAGATGTTTTCATTAAGATAGCCATTAAGAAAAACTATCTTGACATCTATTTGCTATATCTCGTAGTCATAGAAACATGAGATGGCGAAGAGAATGAGTATGGGCTTAAGAATGGCAACAGGTGAAAAGGTATCCTTATAATCAATCCATTCATTCTAAGTATAACTTTTTGTGATTAATCTTATCCATTCTTTGTAAGTGTAACCTTTTGTGATCAATCTTACTTTAAAGATTTCCACATTTCCTTCCTCACCTCTCTTTCTTTTGTATATCCACTTACACTGTATGAGTTTAATCTCTTTAGGTGCAGTTACAAGATCCCATACTTGATTGAGGTACATAGACTCAATCTCAGTGTCTATTGCAGTTTGCCATTTGTCCGCATCAACATCAATAATAATAATAGCCTCATCGTATCTAGCGGGATCTTGTTCCTGATAGTCAAAGATGACTTCAAAAGCCTCTCCACTCTATCTCTCAGGAACCCTAGTTATCCTCCCACAACGACGCAGTTCAGTTTGTATGGGAACATCTTGTTATGTCTCTTTTGGTTCCTCAATCACGGTGCTAGAACTTGAAGCATCAATAAATTTCTCTTCCAATTCTACATTACTCAAAACCTTAGTAGATACACTTTGTTTATCTTTCAAGTACTTAGCTTGTGTACTAATAAGTATCTTTTGCTTTTGGGGATGATAAAAGTATCCACCTGATGAGACTCCACTTCATCATGGAGGACAAGGACCGATGACGAGAGCTAGGTCTAAGAAGCTTCAAGATGATTTCCAATTGATCATCAAACCATGCTTGAGGTTGAAAGAGGATTGGAAGATTGAGAAAGCTAGCCAAGAGTTCATGTTGATGACCATCCACGAAGCACCCCAATAAGAACTCAAACCGGCAGTAAAGGCAGATGAAACTTGACCAAGGGTGGCTTTTCAGAGGACAACCGGCGCTGGCTCCAAGCAGCCAAACTGGCGCCGGCTCCATTCTATCCAATAGCACCTCACTCACAACATGAATTGGCTCGAAGATAGATCCAAACCGGCACCGGCTGTGATGTCCAAACTGGCACCGGCTTCCCCCTGGGCAGCCGACGACTGCTCCGCGTTTTAATGCTTTTCTCCGGTTTTCTTCACTTTTAATTACTTGTAAAGACTTATTATGACCCTAAACTGTAATTAAACCTCAGGAATTACTTAGCTAGGGTTAGGATAGTATAAATATCACCTTTAGTGATTTGAAAATACAATACACTTTACTTGAATTCAAAATTTGAGAAGAGAATCTTTAGAGGCCCTAGCCTCCTTGTTCATCTTGTTCAAGACCAAGCTAAAGGGTTAGTCCTCCTTTTGTAAGAGTCTATAAATCTTTTGGATAATCCAATTTTGTTTCTTTGAATGGGTCTTAGTTACTTTGTTCCTCTAAGGTTTGTTTGAAATCTAATATTTGGGTGCCTATTTTCTCTATTCTATTTATTCTTGTTTGCCTTTGTTGCTTTAAGGATATTAAGGTGAGAATATAGTAGACCTTTCTACTCATCTTTTGGGGGTTTAAGGCTTTGTTCTTCAAGGGTTTGAAAGAGTGTAGGTAGTTATTTTGTTTTCTCCTTTTTGGTGACAAGAATCTTTAATATTTTTTTCCTTTGAGTTGAGCTAAAACATAGCCAACAAAAACACCCATAACACCAAGAAAAGCCACCAAGAATTTGTATCAAAGGGTTTGGTATCGGAGTAAGGAAAAGCTTGATTTCCATCAAAGCTTGAATGCAAGAAAATGAACCTTACAAAGTTGAAGAAAAGGGAAAATAGGGAAATCCCGTCACTCAAAAAATTGCTCCAAAAAGGTCTTGAAAATTTTTTTATATCTTGATTTTTCTGTTGGGAAATTGCTTCTTAATGTTGTTATAATCCTTGGGAACAAATTTATCTTGTGATTGTGGTAAAATTTGGCTTCAATATGGGTGAAAATGCTGATTGTTCTTAAGTGACGAGAATTGCATCCAAGGTGTTTGATAAGTGTTCTATGAGAATATTTTTGGCTATAGTTGGGATATATGATTCTTAATTTTCATTTCTTAGGATATTGAGACTTAGTATATCACTATATTATTGAATTCCATGTTCATTGAATTCAAATTTTCTATTGACTTTTATGATCATCTTGTTCTTTATCATCCTAGTTCTAGTTGTTCTTGTTTCTTTTTTCTCAAAAATTCTTGTTTGTTTCTTGCTTAGGAGTGTTTCTTTTGTATCTAGTGCTTGTTATTATGTTGATTGAGGTCACTTTTCTTGAAATTCTTGACTTAAAACTTGTTTGCTTGAGGCACCCAACAAGTGTTTGTTGAAATTTCCCTAAGACCCCCTAATTGGAAAATTCTTTGATTTGTGTGATTCACTAAGTTGGACTAAAACTTTAGCCATTGGGGAGAATTGGGATTGAACAAGAAGGCTTGAGTGTTGAGAAAAAGGCAAGAGGGTGATCCTATTATTAAAAGAGCCTAAGAGAGTAAACACGAGGGTGGAGTGAACAACCTTGAGAGCCAACACGTAAGGAAGTGCAGTGAGGATCGATTTTTTTTTCTAATCTCTTGTTTTGCAGGTATAGACAAATAAATACTCTACCACTATGGCCCATGGACAAGAGATCTCTAGGCCTAACCCAAGTGGACCTAGTAGACCTCAAGAAGAACAAATTGATGCTAGGGGACTGCGTGATGATTTGCAATCTATGATGAGGACAATGCAAAGTGAATTTCAAAACTTGATAAGGGAGTTGATAAACCATCTTGGATAATCTTCTACCATTGCACAAAGGAGAGGCCAAGAGTGATTTAAAGTGCCAAGTCTAAAGATGAGGGATGGAGATGCCCATAATCCTCTGTTACATGCTCAACAAGGGGAAGAATGGGATGAACACTCTATTGGGGGTTTCCAACAAGCTCTTATGAGAGGAGGAAGACATGGCTTGAGAGGAGGATGAGGTAGAGACCAAGGAAGGAATGGAGGGATCAATATAAGGGGGCTAGAAAGAGAATTTAAGGGAGTTGATAAGGGGTATGAGGGGGAACAAGTTGAGGCCTTTGGGGAACAACATAGAGGATGGGGTCATAGAGTAGGAAGGAGAGAAGGAAATGATGTGGAGAGGGAGTTGAGCCATATTAAATTGAAAGTGCCCACATTCTATGGCAAGAGTGACCCCAAAGCTTATTTTGAGTGGGAAAGCAAGATGGAGATATTCCTAGAGAGCCATACCTATAGTGAGAGGTCAAAAGTGAGGTTGGCTATTTTAGGATTCTCGGAGTATATTTTGGTATGGTGGGAGCAAGTTAGTGCTCAAAGGAGGCAAATGGGAGTGGAAACCGTGGCTAGTTGGAACTTGTTGAAGGATATGATGAGGTAAGGTTTATACCACACCATTACTGCAATGATCTCTACCAAAGGCTCCAAGCACTCAAGTAAGGGAACAAGAGTGTGGAAGATTATCATAAGGAAATGGAAGTGATGTTGATGAGAGCTCAAATCCATAAGGATCCAAGAGCAACAAGAGCAAGGTTTTTGGGATGATTAAATAGGGAGATTGTCAATTTGGTGGAATTGCACCCCTATGAACGATTGGAGGATATGGTACATGTCGCCATGAAGATTGAAAGGCAATTGAAGAGGAGGACATTTACTAGACCCCCATTTCCAAACCCCAACTCTACTAGAAAATTGCTAATTAAGAAGGATGAAGCCCCTAAGCCATTCCAAAGAGATTTCAACAAACCAAAGGAGGATTGGAAACCTAGAGAGGAATGGAAACCTAGGGAGAATTGGAAACCTAGGGAAGGATGGAACAAGGACAAGGAAAAAGCCATGGAGAGGCCACAAAGGAATAGAGATATCAAGTGTTTTAAGTGTCTTGGCTATGGACATACTTCCCATGAGTGTCCAAGCAAGAGAACAATGTATACTAATCCCTATGGTGAGATCTCTACCGATGAGGAAGAAGAAGGAGAAAGGTACCAAGGAGACCAAGAGGGAAGAAGGGAAGAGGAAAGTGATGAAGGGGAAGTTGTTGTTCAAGAATACTCATTGGTGAGAGTCACAAGAAGGTCATTGAATTCACAAGCCATTGAGGATCAAGACCACCAACAAAGAGAAAATATTTTCTACACTAGGTGTCTAATCAACAAGACCCTTTGTAGCGTCATTGTGGATAGTGGGAGTTTACACTAACATGATTAGTGTAAACTTGGTTGAGGAATTGGACATGAAATGGATTAAACACCATAAGCCCTACAAATTGCACTAGTTGAATAATAGTGGATAATTGAGAGTGAACAAACAAGTTTTGGCGTCTTTTGAGATGGGGAAGTATACGGATAAAGTTTTATGTGATGTGGTACCCATGCAAGCGGGTCACTTGCTCCTAGCGAGGCCTTGGCAATATGATAGGCATGTCAAGCATGATGGGAGGAAGAATACTTATTCCCTACTTAAGGAGGGAACTAAGTTTACCCTCACCCCCATGGCCCCTAGTGAGGTGAACAAAGATCAAAGAATCATGAAGGAGAGAGAAAAGAAAAAGGGAGCACAAAAAGTAAAGTAAAAGCAAGAAATTGAGAGGAAAGAACAAGAGAGAAAACAAAAAGAGTTGAGAGAGAGGTTGAACAAACAAGTGCCTTTGACAATCAAGGATAGGAGTGAGCAAGGACAAGAGAGGGGAGGTAAAAGAAGAGTAAATTTCTTTGCAAAAGAAAGTGAAGTCGTAGAGGCTATAGAAGCTAAGGAACCGGTTATTCTTCTTTTATGCAAATGTTCTTATGTTTTTACTAATGATTCCACATTGTCCTTGCCTCATGAAATTGCAGCTATTCTTCAAGAATTTGAAGACGTTTTCCCAAATGAGGTGCCCGGAAGACTACCACCCTTGAGAGGAATTGAGCATCAAATCGACTTTGTGCCCAGAGCTGTCATCCCCAACTGACCGGCATATAGAAGCAACCTGGAGGAATCCAAGGAGTTGCAAAAGTAAGTGGAGGCATTACTTGAGAAGGGACATGTGAGAGAGAGCCTAAGCCCACGTGCGGTTTCGGTTCTCTTGGTGCCCAAAAAGGATGGGATATGGCGTATGTGCGTGGATTGTTGTGCTATCAACAACATAATGGTAAAATACCACTATCCCATTCCTAGGGTAGATGACTTGCTTGATGAGCTATTTGGTGTATGCATTTTCTCAAAAATTGATTTGAAATCCAGTTATCACCAAATTAGAATAAGAGAATAGGATGAATGGAAAATAGCTTTTAAGACTAAACAAGGGTTGTATGAGTGGCTTGTCATGCCCTTTAGATTGTCTAATGCTCCTAGTACTTTTATGCGATTAATGCATTATGTTTTGAGGGAATTCATTAGGAAATTTGTTGTTGTGTACTTTGATGATATATTAATCTATTGCAAATCATATATGGATCACTTGAATCATGTTCAAAGTGTGCTTGTTGCCCTCCGAAGGGAGAGATTGTATGCTAATCTTGAGAAATGCTCTTTTTGTTTGGAGAGGATTACATTCCTTGGGTATGTTGTGAGTGCCAAAGGGATTGAAGTTGATTAGGGGAAAGTGAAAGCCATCCAAGATTGGCCAACCCCTGCCACCATTACCCAATTACGTAGTTTCCATGGGCTAGCTAGTTTCTATAGGAGGTTCATCCAAAATTTTAGCACTATAGTAGCTCCTCTAACCGAAGTGGTAAAGAAAAAAGGTGAGATTTAGGTAGGAGGAAGCCTAACAACAAGCATTTCAAACCCTCAAAGATAAATTAAGCTAAGCTCCAATTCTTATTATTCCCAATTTTGAGAAAGCTTTTGAGATAGAGTGTGATGCAAGTGGGGTGGGAATAGGTGTGGTCTTGACCCAAGATAGAAAACCCATTGCATACTTTAGTAAGAAATTATCCAGGGTGAGGACCTCAGAATATTGGCAACACTACCTTTTGCCAAGAGAGTTTGTCATTCATACCGATCATGAGACCCTTAAACACCTCAAGAGGCAACAAAATTTGAACAAGAGGCATGCAAGGTGGATGGAGTTTATTGGGACATTTTCATATGTCATTCAATACAAGTAGGGTATGGAAAATGTAGTAGCAGATGCACTATCTCGAAGGTATGCACTCCTCAACTTTTTGGATGCTAAACTTCTTGGTTTTGAATTTGTGAAAGATTTGTATGTTGATGATGAGGAGTTTGGGGATATTTTCCATTCTTGTGAGAAAGGTGCATTTGTTAAATATTATAGGCATGATGGTTTCTTGTTTAGGGAGGCAAGGCTTTGTGTGCCAAAGGGTTCTATTAGGGTGTTGCTAGTTAGGAAAGCCCATAGTAGGGGACTAATAGGGCATTTTGGTGTTGCAAAAACCTTAGGCATTCTTAAGGAACATTTCTTTTGGCAAAAAATGAGAAAAGATGTGGAGAGACATTGTTCTCAATGCATTATTTGTAGGCGAGCTAAGTCAGGATCCCTTCCATATGGTCTTTATATTCCTTTGCCTACACCTAATGTGCCTTGAGTTGATATTTCAATGGATTTCATCTTAGGATTACCTAGGTCCAAGGGAGGTAAGGACTCCATAGTTGTGATTGTTGATCGATTCTCTAAGATGGCTCATTTGCGGCTTGTTCCAAAACTAATGATGCATCCTATATTGCAGATTTATTTTTTAAGGAAGTGGTGAGAATGCATGAGATGCTAAGGACTATTGTCTCAGATAGGGATAATAAATTCCTTAGCCACTTTTGGAGAATTTTATGGAACAAACTTGGTACTAATCTCTTATTTTCCACAGCTTTTCATACTCAAACGGACGGACAAACAGAGGTGGTCAACCGAACACTCACCCAATTTTTGCAAACTATGATCAAGAAGAACTTGAAAAATTGGGAGGAGTGCTTACCACACATTGAGTTTGCTTACAACAGGGCTTTTCACTCTACCACTTCTTATTCTCCTTTTGAAATTGTATATGGTTTTAATCCTCTAACTCCTTTAGATTTGGTTTCTTTGCCTATAGGTGAATGGGTGAACCTCGATGGAGCTTAGAAGGTGGAAATGGTGAAAGCACTCCATGAGAAGGTGAAAGAAATCATTGCAAAACGCAACGAAGAGATCACCTATTAGCGCAATCAAGGAAGGAAAAAGGTGACATTTGAGTTGGGCGATTGGGTATGGGTGCACCTTTACAAGGAGAGAATCCCCACATAACGACGGAGTAAACTAGACCCATGGGGGGATGGACCATTTCAAGTTCTTGCCAAAGTTGGAGATAATGCTTACAAGATAGATCTACCCGGTGAGTATCATGTTAGTGCCATCTTTAATGTTAGTGACCTCTCTCCCTTTGATGTAGATAATGGCGATGATTCGAATATGAAACCTTATCAAGAAGGGGAAGATGATGAGACTCCACTTCATCATGGAGGACAAGGACCGATGACGAGAGCTAGGTCTAAGAAGCATCAAGATGATTTCCAATTGATCATTAAACCATGCTTGAGGATGAAAGAGGATTGGAAGGTTGAGAAAGTCAGCCAAAAGTTCAAGTTGATGACCATCGATGAAGGACTCTAATAGGAACTTAAACCGGTAGTAAAGGCGGACGAAACTTGACTAAGGGCGGCTTTCTAGAGGACAGCCGGCGCCGTCTCCAAGCAGCCAAACCGGTGTCGGCTCCATTCTGTCCAACAGCACTGATAGGGGCCAAATTAGTCAAACTTTTTCTAGTTATTTGAGGTTTATTTGTAATATATTTTGTTCAATAACTAGTCATATTCCTTCTAATTTGAGATTTTACCCTTGGGAAGGTATTTTGTTCTTTGTTTTAAATTTTTAGGGTAAAATGAAATAAAGACATCGCAAATTAGAGGAGAGGCAGTGCCGGCTAGGGCCCTAGAACTGGCACCGGCCGTGCACTATGGAAATGAACTTCAAAGCGATGGAAAAATTACTGAAACAGAGTAGAACAGAACCAAGGCGACACCGGCTGCATTTTGGAAAACATTGTGCAAAATTTGAAGAAAAATCGGCAAACTAGTAAAGAAATAGAACACAACTGGCGCCGGCTCCAAGAGCCAAGGTGGCGATGGCTGTGCCTTGAAGCTAAGGTGGTGCTGTGATTTTTCTACGTGATTTTTGATAATCTGAGGAATTTTAGTATCTTCCAACTTCTACTCGGCCAATAACTTTATACCTACGTGTTTAGGCACTGCCTAAGGCTATAAATAGATGAAAAACACAAGGAAAAATGGGAAAATTCATTGATCATCATAGAAAATCACTCAATCAAAGGAGGAATTCTTTAAATTCAAGGAGGGTTGTGCAAGAAGGTCTTCAAAGGAAGAAGATGAGGCTTGTCTATGAGTGCTTTCTTTTACCTTGTTTTCTTTTTCTTGACAATGATGTATTAATGGTTTTATTATAATTTGACATTGGTCTAAACATTCATTGTTTTTAGAGTTATTTGATCTTTTAATTAATTGATTGTTATTCCTGGTATTTAATTACTCGTTCTTATTACAAGATTAATTGATTATGGTTTTCCGTTAACTTGCTTGAGAATAGGGTTGATGGTAGTTCAATTGATTGATTTCATGTTTGTTGTCTTTTAACTTGCCTGAAAATGGGGTTAATTGCTAAGAACAGAGTAATTAAAGGTTAATTGATGTCTGCCAGTGTATGGATTCAATTGGTTAATTTCATGGGTTGAGTTTGCCTGAGAATGAGACTTAATTAGAGAATTGTGTTTAATGTATCTTTTGGGTAAGACTGGTTGAGATAGAGTATGTGATACTAAGTTACTTAGAAGATAGAGATTCATGGATTGGGAAAGAAGTGAGTCTACTTTAATTCTCTATGATGCCAAGAGAATAATTAGTTATGATAAAGGTTGGGTTCTTTAAGATCATGGTTGTCTAACCAATGACTCGAGTTACATAAATCTACATCCTTGACATGTGTATATTTTTATTTTATTTTGATATTTATTTATTTTTTAATTTATCGAGTCGGCTAAACAATGAAAGAAAGGTAATTAATGTCTACTTGTTCCTTGAGGATCGACACTCGTTTGAACCCTATGCTCGGTTAATGATGAGTACGCTTGCTCATATGTGTGATTTGGGTTGAACGTTTTAATTTAAACTTAATTGGGAATATGCTTAGTTTTTGTATGATTTTTATGCCCAAGTCCGGACACATTAAGTTTTTGGCGCCATTGTCGGGGAACTATAGTATGAAAGCTTGGATTTTATTAATTTTACCATGTAAATATGTAAATGTGTAAATGTGTAGATATGTACATATGTATAATTGTTCTTTCCACAAAAAGGTGCTATCTTTTTTATTTCATGTATTCTTGTACACCCTTGTAACCTAACCTAACCCACTAACTTAGACTCTGTTTGATTTACTAACTTTGTAGTCCTTTAATTTTGTTTGCATCAGTAATTCAGTATCTAACTCGCCTCTATGTGTAGGAGAAATGGTAAACTAGAATCCCAGGAAGTCTAATGAGGGGCAGTACCTCCATTGCATTCCTCAGAGGACTCTCGTAGCACCAGGATTAGCAGAACTTGAAACCTTAATTGGGAAATTTACTGTTCATGTCACGAGTCATTTCCAAGAAATTGATTCCACATTTGAGAAATTCGAAGCAATGATCCGCAACATGGAATGACAAATTTAGTTCTTGACAGACATGGTGATAAAATTCCACGACCTAAACCCAATAGCCAGTGAGCAAAGAGTTGTTGTCACATTGCAGAGTGGAAAAGAATTACCAGACACTCCAGATGACAACCGGCATCGGCTATACAGTAACCCCGAGAACCAGACACCTAGAACTGAACCGGCGCCGACCGAAGCACTGGAACCAGCGCCGGCTCTCTCCTGTCCAGCTTCCGAAAAACCTACTTTTCAGCCTTATATCCCATACCCTACTCGTCTACATAAGGCCTGAAAAGGTACTCAATTCAATAAATTCCTTGAGGTATTTAAACAACTACACATAAACATCTCCTTGAGTGAAGCCTTAATCCACTTGCCAAAATATGCCAAATTCCTCAAAAGCATGCTCGTCAACAAAAAGTGATTGGAAGAGCTGTCTACAGTAGTCCTCAATAAAAAATGCTCAGCTATCTTGCAAGACAACTTGAAATTGCCACATAAAGAAAATGATCCAGGGAGTTTCTCTATCCCATGTCTAATTGGCACTCTTCATGTCTGTAATGCATTAGCTAACCTAGGTGCTAGTATTAATTTATTATCATATAAAATATTTAAAAGGTTAGGCCTAGGAGAACCACAGCCCACTAGGATGAGTATTCAACTTGAGAATGATCTATCAAATATCCTAGGGGCATAACAGAAGATGTGTTGGTGAAAGTTGATAAATTCATATTTCCCATGGATTTTGTTATTTTTGACATGGATGAAGATTCCAAAGTTCCTTTAATCCTAGGTAGACCATTCCTAGCTACAGCAAAATCATTAATTGATGTTCATGGGGGAAGATTGACACTTAGGGTTGGGGATGAGAAAGTAGTTATTCAAATCCACAAAAGCATGCAACACCCTTTATCTTCTGATGATTCTTGTTTAAGAGTTGATATTCTTGATGAACCAATTTTTGAGTTGATACAGGAATCTATTAAGGAGGAGTTGATGGAAACATCAATGGCGTATTTGGAGAAATTTCACAATGAGGATGGGATGCAGAATTTGGAAATAGAGAAAAGCAGTTTAAGGAGAATGAAATCATCTATAGAAGATCCTCCCGAATTGGACTTAAAACACCTACCCGAGCATTTAGAATATGTGTTCTTGGCTAAAGAACGTAAGTTGCGTGTCATCATTGACAAAGATCTCGATCTAGAACAAAAGATCAAGCTGGTAAGTATGTTGGAAAAATAAAAGGGAGTGGTAGCGTAGAAGATTACTGATATTAAAGGCATTAGTCCATCCTTTTGCACACACAAGATCTTGATGGAAGAAGGTGCAAAACCCATAGTACAACCCCAACGTATGTTGAACCCACATATGAGTGAAGTGGTAAAAAGTGAGGTGGTTAAGCTCTAAGATTCAGGTATCATTTACCCTATTTTTGATAGTGTTTGGGTGAGTCCTACTCAAGTGGTACCAAAGAAGGGAGGAATGACGGTAAGCCCCAATGATAAAAATGAGTTAGTCCCTATGAGATTGGTCATGGGTTGGAGGTTTTGCATAGATTATAGGATGCTAAACAAAGCCACTATAAAAGATCACTTCCCTCTCTCTTTCATTGACCAAATGTTGAAAAGGTTAGCCGGCCATGAGTATTATTGTTTCTTAGATGGATTTTCTGGCTACCTACAAATTCCCATAGCTCCAGAGGACCAAGAAAAAACCACTTTCACGTGTCCATATGGTACTTTCACATATCGTCGGATGCCATTTGGTCTTTGTAATGGTCCTGGAACATTCCAAAGGTGCATGAAAGCTATATTTGAAGGACTCGTGGGGGACATCATGGAGGTATTTATGGATGATTTTTCAGTTTTTGGTGATTCATTTGATTTGTGTTTATCTAATCTTGAAAAGGTGCTAGCAAGATGTGAAGAGACCAACCTCATGCTTAATTAGGAAAAATGCCACTTTATGGTGCAAGAAGATATTGTGTTTGGGCATAAAATTTCAAGGAAAGGTATAGAGGTCGATAGGGCCAAAATTGAAATAATTGAGAAGCTGACTCCCCTCACTTCGGTAAAAGCTATAAGAAGCTTTCTTGGTTATGCAGGTTTCTACAGGAGGTTCATCTTAGACTTCTCAAAACTTTCAAAACCTCTTACCTCTTTACTTGAAAAGGATGTTGTGTTTAACTTTAATGATAAATGTCTTAACGCTTTTACCATACTTAAAGAGAAATTGATTAATTCACCCATTCTAATTGCACCAGATTGGTCTCTTCCCTTTGAACTAATGTGTGATGCAAGTGATTTTGCAGTTGGTGCAGTATTAGGACAAAGACCGAACAAGCACTTCCAACCAATATACTATGCAAGCAAGACTTTAACGGATGCCCAGGAAAATTACACAACAACGGAGAAATAATTTCTTGCCATAGTGTTTGCCTTTAATAGATTCCGTTCTTATCTTATTTTGTCCAAAGTCATTGTGTATACGGACCATTCAGCCCTGAAGTACCTATTAACCAAACATGATTCCAAACCAAGATTGATAAGATGGGTTCTATTATTGCAGGAATTTGATTTGGAGATTAGGGACAAAAAGGGTGCAGAAAACTTGGCTGCGGATCACCTGTCTAGATTGGATAATCCAAACTTGGAATCCTTGATAGAAGAGGACATTGATGATGTGTTTTCGGATGAGAAACTCTTGCTCATAGAAGGTGAGATTCCGAACACCCCATGGTTTGCCGACTTTGCTAACTACTTGGCTGCAGGAATTACACCAAAAGACCTCATGAAGCAACAAAAGAAGAAATTCCTCTTTGAAGTACGACATTACTTTTGGGAAGATCCAAATTTGTTTAAGTGTTGTGCGGACCAAATCATTCGTAGATGCGTGGACTCTAGGGAAGGAGAGGATATTCTCAGACATTGTCATGAAGGACTTGCTGGAGGCTACTACCAAGCCAACAACACTGCATGAAAGGTGCTTGAAGCTAAATTCTATTGGCCCACATTATTTAAAGATGCCCATATGTAACACCCCGCTACCTAAGCCCACCGGGGCTGGGGATGTCACCCCGTCCAAAGGACAAGGGGTCTTTATAACGAGGTCACACAAATAAAATAGCGGAATAAAAATAATAAAAATAATACTTCAACTTAAGATTTATTACAACCCAAGAATAAATCCACGAATTCCCAAAAGGAAACAAATCCATAAATAAAATTATCCACCCTCGTCTCCCCAAAACAATACATAAAATCAAAAGACACATTCTCTTCCAAGGCAGATAACACTAGCTACTCATCCCCACAACAGGATCAGCCTGAAATCATGGTAAAAAGGGTGATGAGACAGAAATCTCAGTAAGTCCATGTGTGCTTTGGGTGTTCAGTGAAAACAGTTCGTGAATGCAAAGTGTGAAATCTTTATAAGAGAAATGTTGGCAAGCAATAAATATTAGTCAAAAGCAAGAGTGGCGTTTTCTTCTTTTTGAAACCATACAAGTGCATAATAAAATCAACCACTCATAAAGGTGGTCATGGGTTACCACACGTTGGGCCCCATAACCATACAATGGTCAGAATGCCACACTTTGTGCAGACTGACAAAAGAAATACTGGCAAACAATGAATGATGTTCAAAAATAAGTGTGGTGTTTTGGCTTATCTAGCCGTACATAATTTATAAGATCAACCACTCAAAAGAAAGGATTATGGGTTACCACACGTTGGGCCCCATAACCGGTCAGAATGCCTAACACTTTGTGCAGACTGACAAAAGGTAGGTGATCGGCCTATCGGGCAAGATACTTCTCCTTCTCTATACCCAAACAACAACCGGGTGTCCATTCCGGCAAAACACAGTCACTTGATTGAAATAAAACAAACTGCTAGCTCGGACCGGCCTGACTAAGTAGTACTGACGTTTCTCTAAGTTGAGCTTATCTTCTGGAGGTGGCCTCCTGCCAGAAGACTCACTCTTGCTCTTCAAAACTAGTACTACTAGCCTACCCTTATTGAGTACTCAACGTAACATATCCCATTTGGGAGAAAATGAACAAAACATAGTTCCGCTTGAAAATTGGCAATTAGGGTTTTCCAAAGTTTGGGGCACAACTAGTTTTAGAAAGAGTTTTAGGTTTTGAGTAAAACCGCCCCTTGATTGGCAAATAATTTATTTATCTGAAATGAGAATGGAAATAATCCTCAATTGCCTTTACAGAAATGAGTGTCCATGCACTCTACATTTAGCTTGCCATAAAATGAATCATTTTTCATCAAACGGGTTTTATGTAGGAGCTTACCTGATCCTTGCTCACAACAAAGGTCTCCAATAGCTGACCTGACCCGCATAGGGTAAATACAAACCACAATCAAACTCAAGCCAAAGACTCACTTTCTCAAATAAAACTAACTCAACTTAGTACAGTCATATCCCTAGTGTCCCAAGCTTCAAGGCTCAATAATAAATAAAAGGGTTTATAAAATAATTCTAGTTTGATATTAAAATAACTAGAGTTTGGGAAATAGGTACAAAAAGTTGAAGGTTTAAATCTTGCTAAAAATAAATTATGGTTTATTTGAAAAAGGGTCCAAGGTAGTATTAGGTAAAATAATGATTTATTAATAATTTAGTTGTTAGAAAATAATTGAAAGCTAAAATTTGTTGAAAATAAATTTAATGAGTCTTGCTTGAAAAATAATAAGCAAATCCTTAATGGGTTTTGATTAAAACATAATAATTAAATTTTTAGTAATAAATATTTTATTAATTATAATTATTTCCATAAAAGGCTTTAATTGATTTTATCATCTTAAATAATATATATATATATATATATATATTTCCAGCAAAAACTATTATTTGTTTGACTAGAATATCACTATTTTATATAAAAGACCAAATCCACATTTTCCCATGGTTTTCAAAATTTTACTAGAAAAATCATATTATTAAATATTTTATTAATGAAATAAAGATCAGATTAGGGACAACTAGATCATGAATATATATCTATGGCTAACCACAATCAATAACATGCATAATCCTTCAACTCATCAAATCATCCAAATCTTGCATATAGACATAGATCTAAATTTATTAAGACATAACTTAACCTCTACTAGCATAAACATGATCATGGCTTCAATAGTCTAATCATGCATATAAATCCTATTCACCAATGGTGACATAATCTCTAGCATGCTTCATTAGTGATAAGGGGACTCATTTTTGTAATGTACAAATGAAAAAAGTTCTCACACACCTAGGTGTGCACCATAGGATGGCTACCCCCTATCACCCCCAAACTGTTGGATTGTATGCCCTCTTAGACTAGGTTTCTGATGTAAAATCGAATTATTTAATAAAAGAATTTATTTTCAGAAATTATTTGTGAATTTACTTTTTGTTTGTGCACGATTTTCATTTGGAACAGACCCATTGTATTTAAATAAGTGATCCATGTGAATGGTGGTCTTTCACAGTAAGGTATGGATCACAGGTTATTTAACACATAAACATTTGTTCTTAACCTATTGATGAGACTGGGAACCTTATCATGTTTAGGTTATTATGTTATGAATTCCAAATGGGGAATGGCTTACCTTTAGCCAGTGGGTAGTCCACTCACTTCATGACATAAGCGTATTTCGAATACGTAGAACATGACCTGTAGTAGTGGTTTCTCAAAGTACTATATGGTAGAAACCTAGACTACTACCGCTACAGCGTGGACTAGTACTCTACGACTTGAGTATGAGTTGGTGATCTAGCGAAACTGGAAGCATATACTTTGATTTGCTGTAGTTGAGGTTCTATCATAGGGCCAATATACTTACATGTTGGGTATGTGTGACTAGTTAGTTAAAACAGACTTATACAAGATAGTTTCTGCACTATATCGCCCCTTGTGGTTGTCCGAATGGTCTAAATTATCCAGGGCCCTGGGAAACATGACTTGGATGTTTGCTTTAGGGTAGCTCCCTTGGAAAGTGGAAACACTCCAGGAAGTTGTGGATCATTGGACTAGAAGCCTAAGGATGGTAGATGTCATTTAGGGGGGTGTTAGTACACTTCTTCCTCTCTAAATGTACGGCGATGTGTAGAGGGGTATTTTAGTCATTTCACCGTAGGTTGGAGA
>JANUWF010001774.1:600000-782500 GCA_026120185.1 Voacanga thouarsii
TAAGGCTTACAAAATTAATATTTTTCCTATTATGATTATTTATATAAAAGGCTTTAATTGATATTATTATTATATAATATCTATATATTTTATTTCTTTAACAAAAGCTATCATTTATTTGACTAAAATATCATTATTTTATATAATAGTCCAAATCCACATTTTCCTAGGATTTTTGAAATCACTAGAAGGATTAGTATTAATTATTTTATTGATGAAATAAAATTAGCTAACTTAATTAGCTTAGGGACAACAAGGTCATGACCATAATTCCTATTGCCAACCGTAATCATGAACATACACTCTACACCAATCAACAAAATATCCAAATCGTGAATAAAAGTATAGATCCAAATCTACCAACATATGATCCAAACTCCACTAAATATATTCATATTTATGGCCTCAACAAGAATACAAGAATATAAAACCCTATTCACCAAATGTGACATAAGCTCTAACATGCTTGATAATTCATACTACTCATGATATGAAGGCATGCATCAAACCATAAAAACGCCATAAAGTTCAACCAAGACAAATCATCTCATGCATCAATCCCAACTCCATCATATAAACACATTCATTTTCATGCTTCAATCCCAACTCCATCACAAAACACATGCTCAAACTTTAATCATAATCCATCATTTTCCAATAACATCCTAGAGACATGAATCTAAAATTTAAAGGGAAGATTGAAGAGGCTTACTTAAATGATGACTACCTTGAAGACGTTTCAAGAGGATCCTCATGCTTGGAAGGCTTGATCCGTCCAAGAGGGAAGAAGAAAAATGGCTGTGGTTGGAGTAACCATTTAGCAGAGAGAGAGAGAGAGAGAGAGAAAGAGTTTATTAGTATATATTCATTAAGATCGAAGATGGATGAAGGTGGAGTTATTTGTTCATGCTTACCTTAAAAGTGTTCTTGAGCCTTCAAGAAAATTCTGATTTTTTACCCGAAAGTGAAACTTTGATTTTAGCGTTTGATGTTAAAAATTGCAGGAATGGATTCAAGAGGATGAGTAGGTGTGATTTGGAGTTTTTGGAGAAGATTGGAGAGGTTTTGAGTGGTCTTAGGCGTGAGAATGGTGGTAGGTGTTCTTGCTGCTCTTGGAGGTTTGGAGAGAATGGAGGAAGCTGGCCGAAATTCTACTTGGAAAGAGTGGCCGAATGGATTGGAGAGTTTTGGTAATTGGATTTTCAGATTTGGGAGGAAAAGGAAATCTAGTTGTTTGAAATTCAAAAGGAATGATTTAGGGAATAAATTATGATAGTAAATATGGTAAGAAGATCTTGATTGATGGAGGTCTTTTGGAAACTTCAATAGCCGACTGAATTGCTGGAATTCTGTTGAGATGAATATTGGTTGAATGAGCTTTAGGGTGGCCGAAATATGGTGTACAATGGTGAGGGAATTTTCTGGATGTTTGAGGCTTAATCCATGGAAGGTTGATGAAATAAATTGCTGGAATTTTGGACTACAATTGAGGGCTTGATTGTAGTGATTGATGGAGGGATTTTAGGAGCAGCTATGGAGCTTTTTTGTGTAGGACAATGGTGAGGAAGATGAATTCCAGTTCATGGCTGACCAAGGTGGGTATTACAGAAAACTGGGATGAGTTTCGGAAAAGGGTGAAGAAGAAACAAAACTGAAATTTTCTGGTTGGTTTTTTCAACAAGGTTTGCTGGAAATTCTATGCAGATTTTTCTGCCATGCTTCTGCCAATTTACAGAAGGTTTGAAGGTGTTTTGGATGGTCCTTTAAGATTGGTTTCTAGCCTTCTTTATGGAGGAAGGATAATGTTGAATTGCTGGTTGAAAAGCTGGAAGAAACAGCTTAGTTTTTAGCTCACCAAGCTGTGAAAACTGCCCAGGAATTTTCCTAGTTGGCATAGTTTTTTGAGCAGTCCAGTTTTGGCTGAAATTTTCAGTTTTCAAGCTGAGGGAATTAGTTATTGTTCTGGCAGTATTTGAGAGGGAAAGATGGCTAAAGATTTTGACAATTGAACTGATAAAAAAGTTGGAAAATTTTCCAAATTACTACATAAAGAAGATAAACACACATAGGTTGGAGTTTGAAGGTTCAACCATGAAGATTAATTCTCTTGGGAACCTTCCATAACTCTTCCCTATTTTCGGTCAACAAGATATCCTCACATAGAAATTTTTGAAACCTCAATATCACGGCACCTTGCTGGAATTTTCTGAAAATAAAATTGACTTAGATAAATTGAACAACCTAATTGATTAAGAATTAAGAAAAGCTAGTGATCAAAAAAGGTAGGAATCCCTTAGATATTTTTGTAGGGTACAAGAGTAGGTTTAGGACATTTCTTTCATGTCTCCCCTAGGATAACACTCCTACTCCTCCCTAAAGCATGCAAGGGCCAAAACATAGCTTACCTAACAAAAATAAAATTTAATCATGCTAAAACTCAAATGATGGAATTTGAACTCAAGATCTCAAAAATTAATTCCAAAGTTCTAACCACTAAACCACAGCAACTCTTTTTCTTATTTTCTCTCCCAAATATTTTTCCTATTTAATCATCAAGCTATCTCCCTATTTCCACCTCAAGCAAAATTACCATTATGCACTTCTTACTCAATAAGCACAATTAAGCCTTCTAGACTACAAATCGCAAATCTAAAGCACATAAAATCATATAAAAATATATATATGCAAGTAAGAAAATATGATATGCATCCCAACCCCCTTATTGTAACACCCTACTACCTAGGCCCAACAGGGCCGGGGATGTCGCCCCGTCCAAAGGATAATGGATCTTTATAACTAGGACACAATAAAAATAATACAATACCATAAATTTATAACTTATTACAACATAAAAATTCATGAATAAATCCAAAATAAAAATTGTTCACTCTCAACTCCCAAAGCATTACATAAAAATAAATAACAAAATATCTTCCAAGGCAGGCAACACTAGCTACTCATCCCCACAGCAGGATCGACCTGAAATCATGGTAAAACAGATGATGAGATAAAAATCGCAGTAAGTCCGTGTGTGCTTTGAGTGTATAGAGAAAATAGTCCATGAATGTAAGGTGTAAGAATTTCATAAGAAAAATATTAGCAAGCAATAAACAATAGTCAAAATCAAGAGTGGCATTTTGGCTTTTCCAACCATACATGTACAAAAAAATCAACCACTCAAAAAGAGTGGTCATGGGTTACCACACGTTAGGGCCCATAATCATACAACGATTAGAATGCCACACTTTGTGCAGACTGACAAAAAGTAGGTGATCGGTCTACTGAGTAAAATACTCCTCCATCTCTACACATAAACAAAACCGGTTGTCTATTCCGGTAATACACAGTCCACTTGACTAAAAACTGCTACCTCAGACCGGCACGACCTACTGAGCTAACATCTTATCTGGAGAGGACTTACCCTCAGAGGTGAACACTTACTGAGAGACTTACCCTAACCCCTCAAAGACTAGTCCTAACAGTCCGCCCTTATTGAGTACTTAACGTAATTTATCCCACTTGGGGAAAAATGAATAAATCATAGCTCCACTTGAAAATGGCAAATGAGGATTTCCAAAGTTTGGGACAAAGCTGGTTTTAGAAAGAGTTTAGAGTTTGAGTAAAACTACTTATTGATTTTCAAATAATTTGTTTGACTGAAATGAGATAGGAGACAATCCTCAATTGCCTTTACAGAAGTGAGTGTCCACGCACTCTATATTTGGCTTGCCAAAATAACCATTTTGCATCAAACAAGTTTTATGCAGGAGCTTACCTGATCCTTGCTCAAAATAAAGGTCTTCAAGAGCTAACCTAACCCCGCCTGGGTTAAACATGAGTCATAATTAAACTTAAGCCAAAATTTACTTTCACAAATAATCTTAGCTCAACTTACTACAACCATGACCCTAGGGTCCCAAGCTTTAAGGCCAGATAATAAATAAAAGAGTTTATGAAATAAATCTAGCTTGATATTAAAATAACTAGAGTTTGGGAAAAGGGTACTAATAAGTTGAATGTTTAAATCTTGTTATAAATAAATTAGGGTTTATTTGATGAAGGGTCCTAGGACCTAGATGGAATTATTTAAAATACTAATCCATTAATAATTAGTTGTTGGAAAATAATTGGTAACTAAAATTAGTTGTAAGTAAATTTTAATGGGTTTTGATCGGAAGACAATAAAAAAATTTTAATAGTATTTATGAGTATTAAGACATACAAAATTAATATTTTACCTATTATGAATATTTATATAAAAAAACTTTATTCGATATTATTATTTTCTATATATTTTATTTTATATAAAATCTATATATTTTATTTCTTTAATAGAAGCCATTATTTATTTGATTAAAATATCATTATTTTATATAATAGACCAAATCCACATTTCCCTAGGGTTTTCAAAATCACTAGAAGAAATTATAGTTTTAATCATTTTATTAATGAAATAAAATTAGCTTAGGGACAACAAGTTCATGATCATATTTCCTATTGCTATCCATAATCATGAACATACACTCTACATCAATCAACAAAACATCCAAATTATGAATAAAACATAGATCCAAATCTACCATGACATGATCCAAACTCTACTAACATGAACATATTCATGGCTTTAACAATCATACAAAATCACAAAACCCTATTCACCAAAGGTGACATAATCTCTAACATGCTTGATCATTCATACTACTCACGACATGAAGACATGCAACAAACCCTAAAAATGCCATACAATCAACCAAGACAAACCATCTCATGCATCAATCCCATCTCCATCATACAAACACATTTATTCATGCTTCAATCTCAAATCCAACAAATGCTGAAACCCGAATCATAATCTACCCCCTTCCAATATCATCATAGGGACATGAATCTAGCATTTAGAGAGAAGGTTGAAGAGGCTTACTTGAAAGATGACGACCTTAAAGAAGTTTCGAAAGAATCCTCTCGCGTGGACAGCTTGGTTTGTCTAAGGAGGAAGAAGGAAACATGGCCATGGTTGAAGTAACCATTCGGCCGAGAGAGAGAGAGAGAGAGAGAGAGAGAGAGAGAGAGTTCATTAGTATATATATATTCATTAAGAGTTGAAGAAGTGAAGATGGAGATGATTGATCATGCTTACCTTGAAGGTGTTCTTGAGCCTTCAAGAAAATTCTGGTTTTTTTTATCCAACAGTAAGACTTAGATTTCGGTATTTGATGTTAAAAATTGCAAACGTGGTTTCAAGGGGTTGAGTATGTGTGATCTGGAGTTTTTGGAGAAGATTGGAGAGGTTTGGAGTGGTCTTAGGTGAGAGAATGCTAGTAGGTGTTCTTGGTTTGGAGAGAATGGAGAGAATTTGGTTGAAGTTGGCCGAAATTCTGTGGGAATAGGGTTGCCGAATTGTTTGAATGGTTTTTGGCAATTGGATTTTCAGATTTGAGTGGAAAAGGAAAGCTGGTTGTTCTAAATCTAAAAAGAATATTCTAGGGAATTAATTTTGGAAACAAATATGGTAAGTAGATCTTTGATGGTGGAGAGCTTTTGGAAGCTTCAATGGCTGGCTGATTGGTTAGGGTTTTTACTGGAATGAAAGTTGTTCGAGGGAGCTTAAGGGTGCCCGAAAGATGTTGTGCAATGGTGAAGGGATTTTCTAGTAGTTTGAGGGAAGATTCTATGGTAGTTTGCTGAATTATTTTGCTGGAATTATGGACTTCAATCAATGGTTTGATTGGAGTGATTGATGGAGAGATTTTAGGATAGCCATGGGACTAGTTTTTGAGCAGAATGCTGCGGAAGATGATGAAGCTCAATTCATGGCTGTTCAAGGGTAGTTTGAACAGAAAAAGGGTGGAAGTTTCAGACAAGGCTGAAGAAGAAGCAAAGCTGGAAAATCCTGAACAAATTTTCCCAAGTTTGCTGGAAGTTTCTGGGAAGATTTTTCTGCCATTTTCCAGTCAGATTGCATAAGATTTGAAGAGCCATTGGAGGGTCCTTTAATGCTAGTTTCCAACCTCCTTTGTGGAGGAAAAACAAGGTTGAGTTGCTGGGTGGAAAATTGGAAGAAACAGCTTGGTTTTTAGCTTACTAAAGCTACGAAAACTGACCAGAAAATTTCCTGGTTTGCACAGTTTTTGTGTAGCTCGATTTTGGCTGGGATTTTCAGTCTTCAAGCTGAGTGAATTGATAATTGTTCTGGAATAATTTGAGAGGGAGAGATGGCTGAAATTTTTGACACTTGGACTGATCTAGAGGCTGGACAAATTTCAGTTTACAACATGAAGAAAATGAATACAGCTAGGTTGGAGTTTTGAAGGTTCAACCATGGAGATTAATTCTCTTGGGAACCTTCCAAAACTCCTCCCCATTTTCGGCCAACAAGATAACTCATTTGGACATTTCGAAGCCTTCATATCACAGAACTTTGTTGGAATTTTTCTGGAATAAAATTGGCTTAGATAAATTAATCAACCTAATTGATTAAGAATTAAGGAAAACTAGAGATCAAGAAGGGTATGAACCTCTTAGGAATTTTTGTAGGGCACAAGAGTAGGGTTAGGACATTTCTATCATGTCTCCCTTAGAACAACACTCCTACTCTTCCCTAAATCATGCAAGGCCGAAATATAGCTTTCCCAAGCAAAAATAAAATTTAATCATCCTAAAACTCTAATGATGGAATTTGAACCCAAGACCTCAAGAATTAATTCCAAAGCTCTAACCATTAAACCACAATAACTCTTATTCTTATTTTCTCTCCCATATATTTTTCCTATTTAATCCTCAAGCTATCTCCCTATTTTCACCTCAAGCAAAAATTACCAGTTTGCCCTTCTTACTCAATAAATACTATTAAGCCATCTAGTCTACAAATCACATATCTAAGCACATAAAATCATACAAAAATATATTTATGCATGCAAGCAAATTTGATATGCATCTCGACCCCCTTACTCTTGTTGGGATTCGTGGACTCCTAAACGCGGAAAACATCTACGAATCCCTCCCGAGGACCCAAGTAAACGATTAAGAAGATGTAAACGATTAAGAGTTACCTCTCGGTTGCCGTAATCGAAATCCTTCGATTCTCGGTTGCGCTCGTTGTACGTTCGACCCGAACAATCACCGTACGCCGCAAGATGCGAACGTCCTCTACGGATACACACCGCGAACTCACTCGATACTCCGGGAGTGCTAGCGCCTAGGGTTTGAGAGGTTTTTTTTCTTTCTCTCGGTAGAGAATGGCACGAATGTTCTCAACCGAAAAATTGGACTATCGAAAGACTGGCTAGGGTTTTCTTAAAAACCCTCGAACCTCTTAGAGTCCAACCCTAATCATATCTTATCATATTCTAATTTAAATTCAAATTAAATTAAAACCGATATGATAAGATTCTCGCCATTATCTCGGTAATTTAACTAATTATTTTACCGAGTCGATTCTTATAACTGGATATCATCCAGATTCATCGAACCCGGTCACCGTAAAAATAACCTAACAAGTTCGCTTATCGTGTGACCCTATAGGTTCATTTAACACCGGCAGCGTGCCTAAATCGTATTTAAATGGCCCACAAGTTATAAGCGGTTTCTAGCAAAACATTATAACTATCCAGGTTAAATGAAGATCGGTGATCTCTTTGAACCAAACCATAATTTTATATTTAGTCCCTTTGTCACACGATATCCAGCATTAAGCATAAGGCACTGAGCATGTCATCCTTATTAAGCTTAATCAATTATTTCTTGATTTCATAGTAGACTGCTCAAACAAATGATATCAATATCTTAGATTGATATATTTGAGCACGGCCATGCATTTTTAACAAGTCTAACTTATCAAGGGGCCCATGGATATCTCTCCCATAATTGAGAGGGACAAATTCCTTCACAATCAATCATATTCCTCTCCTTGATTTATTTTATATCCAACAAGTAGTCTAATTTATTATCTAGTTAAAGACAACTTTAGACAATGTCAAAATATAGAATTTATCAAGTAAGAAACTATGATGAATTTAGGTCGAAGGACTTTCAATATTATTATGGCTAGAAAGTACTTATGACATATTCCATGAAGTACTCTCACAAATGGGTCATGTCCAATACAATGTTCTCTAACATTTATTTATGTCTTGACTCGATATCACAAATATCCATGGCCAAGAAAACATAGCCATCAAGTCACAAACATACTAATCTTAATTTATTATTATTCCAATAATAATAATCGATCGAGTGACAGCTTTTAGAATAGTCATTGTATTCATTGTAGGGTTTTACTATCAAGTCACGTACTTGATGACCAACAAAACAAAATTCACTATTCATGGAAAGGAAAGCCTCATATTATTATATAAAACATAATGACAATTGTATAAGTACAAATTGACTCTAGGGCATATCCCCAACAACTCTAAGGTTAGTTTTAGCTTAGGTTTCACATCCTCCTCTCTTTAGAAGAATTTTGTCCCGAAATTCTGACATACCTCTATTGCAAATCGGGATACTTCCGCTTAACCCACTCTTCTAATTCCCATGTGGCATCTCGCGTGCCATGATGCTCCCACTGAACTTTTACCATCGGCATCTGCTTGTTCCGGAGATTCTTGATACCGCGGTCCAATATTCGCACGGGCTTCTCCACATAGCTCAGATCAGGTTACAATACCAACGGCTCATTATTCTGGACATGGTCGGGATCAGCATTGTACTTCTTCAGCTGTGACACATGAAACACATCATGAATTTCCGTCAATCCATCTGGCAAGTCCAATCAGTATGCTACCGGCCCAATTCTTTCCTTTATCGGGAACGGTCCTAAATGCCTCGGGTTCAGCTTTCTACCCTTTGGATGCTTCAAGATTCCCCTATTCGGTGTCAATCTCAAAAATACGCTGTCCCCGACTTGAAACTCCAATTCTCTCCGCTGGTTGTCCGCATAGCTCTTCTAATAGCTCTGAGCTGCCTTCAATCTCTCCCTGATCAACTTTACTTTGTCTAGCATTTCCTGAACACAACTTCTCCGATTCTGCTTACGTGACCATCTTCTGACCAACTCCAGTATAGCGGTACCTGACACTTGCGTCCATACAAAGCCTCATACGGTGCCTTCCCAATTGAAGCTTGATAACTATTATTATACGACATCTCTGCATACGGTACACACTCGATCCACTTATCCCCAAAATCCAAAACACAGGCTCTTAGCATATTTTCCAATATCTGTATAACTCTTTCTGACTACCATCGGTCTGCGGATGCGCCGTCGTACTGAACTTCAGACTCGACCCCATTGATTCTTGAAACTTACCCAAAAAATGAGACGTTAACCTCGGGTCTCGGTGAGACACAATACTTGAAGGTACTCTATGCAGTCAGACTATTTCTCACATATAAGTCTGAGCCAGCTTCTCCATAGAGTCTCTTACATTCACTGGTATGAAATGGGCCCGATTTGGTCAGTCGATCCACCACTACCCATATGGCATCCTTCTGAGTCCTTGACATAGGGAGTCCGATGACAAAATCCATGGTCACTTCCTCCCACTTCCACTCAGGTACTAGCAATGGTTGCAACAGTTCCGCTAACTTCTTGTGCTCTGCTTTGATTTTCTGACAAGTGAGACAGGTCGAGACATACTTGACCACATCCCGCTTTAGTCCATGCCACCAATAGGCCCTCTTCAGATCCTGGTACGTCTTGACTTTTCCCGGATAAATGGCGTACTTGCTCTTGTGCGCCTCTTCCAAAATTTTGTCATTTAGCTGATGCTGTCCGGGTACAAATAATTGATCCCTGAAATGCAAAACTCCTGCCTCGTCTTACCGAAATTCACTGCCTAGCCATTTATGCTCCTTATCCTTGAAAAGCTGAAACTCTGCATTGCTTTGTTGAGCTTCCACAATTTCCCGTCTTAAATCTGATACCAACTTTAGGTTGCTAACAAAGATTCACTTCTCTTGCACTTCCACCCTTTTGCCCAACACTTCCTGAACCACTTGAATTTCCTGCACTCTGAGTTTGGCCATACCAACTTTTCTACTCAAGGCGTTAGCTATAATGTTGGCCTTTCCAGGATGGTAATTGATCGGACAATGGTACTCCTCCAAAAATTCCATCCATTTTTGTTACCTCAAATTTAAATCCTTCTAAGTGAATATGTACTTCAAACTCTTGTGGTCGATGAACACCTCATATTCAGCTCCGTACAGGTAGTGTCGCCATTTCTTTAGGGCAAACACAATGGCTGCCAGCTCCAGATCGTGCGTAGGGTAATTGACTACATGAGGTCTCAACTTTCAAGAAGCATAAGCGATCAATTTTCGGTCTTGCATTAATACTGCTCTCACTCCTTCTTTCGAGGCATCTGTATACAGCGCGTAAGGCTTATCTTCCTCTGGCAGACTCAATACCGGCCCGGCGCTGTCATTAGTCTTCGCTTTAATTCTTGGAAACTCTTCTCACATTTCTCACTCCACACGAATGGAACATCCTTTCTTAGCTGTCGGGTCATAGGCGATGTGAGCGTCGAAAACCCTTTGATGAACCTCCTGTAGTAACCAGCCAATCCCAAGAAACTTCAAATCTCGATGATGTTCTTCGGGTGCTTCCAGTCCAACACTGCTTCAACCTTTGCTCGGTCTACCTTGATTCCCTCATTGGTCACCACATGGCCAAGAAATGCTACACTATCCAGCTAGAATTCACACTTACTAAACTTGGCGAACAGCTTGTGTTCCCACAACCTCTCCAATACGAGCTTTAGATGCTCTGCATGCTCCTCTAGACTCTTGGAGTAAATCAGAATGTCATCGATGAAGACCGCCATGAACTTGTCTAAATAGGGTCAGAACACTCGATGCATCAAGTCTATAAATACTGCTGAAGTATTGGTCACCCCGAACAGCATTACCACGAACTCATAATGCCCATATCTGGTGTTGAAGGCCATCTTGGGGATATCCCCCTCTTTTATCCGCACTTAGTAGTACCCTTGCCTTAGGTCCAATTTGGAGTAAGAACTGGATCCTTGCAACTGGTCGAACAGCTCATCAATCAGTGGTAGGGGATACTTGTTCTTGATCGTTAGACTATTCAAGCCCCGATAGTGGATACATAGCCTCAGAGTCTCGTCCTTCTTCTTCACAAACAGTACGGGTGCTCCCCAGGGCGACGTGCTAGGTCTGATATAGCCTCGCTTCACTAACTCTTCTAACTGTTCTTTCAGTTCTGCTAGTGCCATCCATTACGGGGTCCGCGATACTGGTTCTGCTCCCGGAACTAGGTCAATGGTGAATTCCACTTCTTGGCTGGGAGGTAAAGAAGCAAGTTCCGCTGGGAACACATCGGGAAAGTCCTTTACTACCTCGGTGTCCTCCAGAGTGCACTGGTCCTTCAGCTTATTTATCACGTAAGCCATGTATCCTTGACATCCTTACTTCAACAATTTTCGAGCCTTAGCCCCTGCTATCAAATACTTTAATTCCTTTACCTTCTTGCCATCAAATTCCAACACATCACAACCCGGTCTAATGAATTGGACTAATTTATTCTTACAGTCTACCCTAGCCCCATGCTTGGTTAACCAATCCATTCCCAATATCAAATCATAATCTTCAATATCCAATACTATCAAATCTCCCTCCAGGCTTTCTCTCCCCACCTTAATTTTACAGTTTCGCACGTACTGATTTGCTTGCACCATCTTTCCCAGAGGTGTACTTACCACTAAAGTAAAAGGTAGCTCCACTTCATCCTAACCCAAATGACATGCACAGATCTTGCTTAAATAGGAATGAGTAAAGTCAGGATCTATCAATGCATTATCGGAACATCCTTGGATAGTAAATGTACCTTCCACTACTGCTGCATCGGTCCCAACCTCCTTTCTGTTGAAAGCGAATACCTTGGCTTTCACCAGTGACTTTGATGCTCCACTCCCGGATGCTCTCATGGGGTTGGCTCTATTGGGCCCCAGATTCTGAGCTGGATTTCCTTGCCCGACTTGGTGCACCTTAGGGCAGGTATTCCGCAGATGGTTCGAGTCGTCGTAGTGAAAACATTTCCGTTCGCCTCCTTTGGACCAACAGTTCTTCTCTGTGTGGCCTTTTTTTCCACACTGCTGGCATGATGGAAGGTTATGGGCAGGACCAACTAGTGTTGTTTGGGCTTGCTTTCCCCAATTCTGCCACTGCTGGTTAGCGGAGCGCTTGTTGGATTGCTACCCTTGGAAGTGTCCTTGCTGTTGCCTTGGCGGTTGAAAAGGCCTTGCCGCCATCCTGCTACGGTCCTCATTCTCCGTCCTGGTAACTACATCCACTGCTCCCGAATAGGTCGTTGGTGGAGAAGGTGCCAACGCCCTTCTCAATTTCGGCCTTAGCCCCTTGACGAATTGCCTAGTCCTATTCTGCTCGATATCCTCTAATCTCTGGCAGTACTTTGACAGCTGGGTGAACCGTGCTGCGTACTGGGCCACTGACATGCCTCCCTGCTTCAAATTCTGAAATTCGTCCTCTCGCTTTTCCACTATCCACTAAGGGATGTACTTAGCTCTAAAGGCTTCAACAAAGTTGGACCACGTCCATTCCTGCTCAACCATTTTCCAGTTGTCTTGAACTCGCTGCCACCATGTCCGAGTTGGTCCTTTCAAACGGAATGCCGCAAACTTAACCATCTGCTCCTCGGTGTACTGGAGCGTTGCAAGTATATCCTCCATCTATTCGATCCATTGCTCTGCCTTCTGGTCTTGCTCAGCTTCGCCCAAGAAGACGGGCGGCTGAAACTTCAGAAACCGTTCCAATGCCTTATCTTCTCCTTTAGGGTTCCTCCGCTCAGTTAGTGTCTGTAGAATCTCTGCCATCTAACTGAATGCTTGGTCCATTGACACATCAACCGGTGCTTCAGACCCCATTCCCATCTCTAGTTCACTCCCATTACCCCGGTTGGGTGATTGCATCTGAGCTGTCTCGACTTCTGGTGCCATATGATCTGCTTCTGGAACCCTTCTGCCTGATGAAGCTACACGGCGCTTGGGTGCCATTCTAAACCATATCCCAAATGATAAGTGTATGCATTCAAGGATTAAATCATTTTAGTTGAGCATGCATTCATAGTCAGATATAAGTAAAAGGAAATCAGATGCAAGTTTTTGTCTAAAGAATTACTCATAAATTCTCTTTCAAATCTTGATTTGCATAAATTTAAAATTTTAATAGAAAACAGAAATAAAATTCCTCAACATAAAAGTTTATGAAAAATAATATATAGACATCCAGATCAAAATAACTCTCATCCTTCTAGTCTTCATCAGAATCCTCAAAATCAGCCTCATACAACCATCCCCCAGAGTTCTTAGAGAAGTCTACCCCAACCCCACTGGCAAACCCCTCCATTGGCTCCTTCCCGAGTCGCCTAGAACTCTACCCGGGCTCAACTCGGCTGGGAGGAGGAACGAAGAAAGACCTAGGTGGAGATTCATAATCTATCTCTCTCGGATCATCGCTATCTGCTGATAAATCCACTACGAGTTTAGGAGGGTAGGGAACATGCTCCATGGCTATCACCTCATCTTCACTGTCAGAACTTCTGTCTATCGCTGGGATTGGGGGTGGCTCATGGATCGAGACCTCATCATCGCTGCTATCTTAAAAAGGGATAACTGGCTGAGGAGTAGGCTGAGGTGCTAAAAGATCTTCTGGGTAGATAGGGATAGGAGGATGCTATTGCTGCCCCTTCCTTGCTGTTCTAAGCATTCTAACCATCCTACAGCAAAAACAAGAAAGATTAGATAAGGATTTGAACTTAAATAAATAGAATATGTACTATCAATGTTTGCCTAAACCTAGGCTCTGATACCACTTGCAACACCCCACTACCTAGGCCTAACAGGGTCGGGGAAGTCAACCCGTCCAAAGGACAAAGGGTCCTTATAACTAGGACACACAATAAAAATGAAACAATAGCTTAAAATATAAAACTTATTACAACCCAAAAATTCATGAATAAATCCAAAATAAAAATTATTCACTCTCAACTCCCAAAGCATTACAAAAAAAAAATAAATAAATAACAAAACATCTTCCAAGGCAGGCAACACTAGCTACTCATTCCCATAGCAGGATCGACCTGAAATCATGGTAAAACGGGTGATGAGATAAAAATATCAGTAAGTCCGTGTGTGCTTTGAGTGTTTAGAGAAAACAGACCATGAATGCAAGGTGTAAGAATTTTGTAAGAAAAATATTAGCAAGCAATAAACAATAGTCAAAATCAAGAGTGGCGTTTTGGCTTTTCCAGCCATACATGTAAAAATAAATCAACCACTCAAAAAGGGTGGTCATGGGTTACCACACATTGGGCCCCATAACCATACAATGGTCATAATGCCACACTTTGTGCAGACTGACAAAAAGTAGGTGATCGGCCTATCGGGTGAGATACTCCACCATCTCTACACCCAAACAAAACCGGTGTCCATTCCGGTAACACATAGTTCATTTGACTGAAAACTGTTAGCTCGGACCGGCATAACTCATTGAACTGACATCTTATCCGGGGAGGACTTACCCCTCAGAGGTGGCCACCTACTGAGAGACTTACCCTAACCTTTTAAAAACTAGTCCTAGCAGTTTGCCCTTATTGAGTACTCAACGTAATTTATCCCACTTGGGGAAAAATGAATAAATCATAGCTCCACTTGAAAATGGAAATTGAGGATTTCCAAAGTTTGGGACAAAGTTGGTTTTAGAAAGAGTTTAGAGTTTGAGAAAAACTACTTATTGATTTTCAAATAATTTGTTTGACTGAAATGAGATAGGAGACAATCCACAATTGCCTTTACAAAAGTGAGTGTCCACGCACTCTACATTTGGCTTGCTATAATAACCATTTCGCATCAAACAAGTTTTATGCAGGAGCTTACCTGATCATTGCTCAAAATAAAGGTCTCTAACAGCTGACGTAACCTCGCCTGGGTTAAACATGAGCCATAATTAAACTCAGGCCAAAATTCACTTTCACAAATAATCCTAGCTCAACTTAGTACAACCATGACCCTAGTATCCTAATCTTTAAGGCCAGATAATAAATAAAAGAGTTTATGAAATAAATCAAGCTTGATATTAAAAAAACTAGAGTTTGGAAAATGGGTACTAATAAGTTGAAGGTTTAAATCTTGCTATAAATAAATTAGGGTTTATTTGATTAAGGGTCCTAGAACCTAGATGGAATTATTTAAAATACTAATCCATTAATAATTAGTTGTTGGAAAATAATTGGTAACTAAAATTTGTTGTAAGTAAATTTTAATGGGTTTTGATCGAAAGACAATAAATAAATTTTAATAGTATTTATGAATATAAGACTTACAAAATTAATATTTTACCTATTGTGAATATTTATATAAAAAAACTTTATTCGATATTATTATTTTCTATATATTTTATTTTATATAAAATCTATATATTTTATTTCTTTAATAGAAGCCATTATTTATTTGATTAAAATATCATTATTTTATATAATAGACCAAATCCACATTTCCCTAGGGTTTTCGAAATCACTAGAAGACATTATTGTTTTAATCATTTTATTAATGAAATAAAATTAGTTTAGGGACAACAAGTTCATGATCATATTTCATATTGCTATCCATAATCATGAACATACACTCTACATCCATCAACAAAACATCCAAATCATGAATAAAACATAGATCTAAATCTACCAAGACATGATCCAAACTCTACTAACATGAACATATTTATGGCTTTAACAATCTTACAAAATCACAAAACCCTATTCACCGAAGGTGACATAATCTCTAACATGCTTGATCATTCATACTACTCACGACATGAAGACATGCAACAAACCCTAAAAATGCCATACAATCAACCAAGACAAACCATCTCATGCATCAATCCCATCTCCATCATACAAACACATTTATTCATGCTTCAATCTCAACTCCAACATAACAACACATGCTCAAACCCTAATCATAATCCATCCCCTTCCAATATTATCCTAGGGACATGAATCTAGTATTTAAAGAGAAGGTTGAAGAGGCTTACTTGAAAGATGATGACCTTGAATAAGTTTCGAAAGAATCCTCTCGCATGGACAACTTGGTTTGTCCAAGGAGGAAGAAGGAAACATAGTCATGGTTGAAGTAACCATTCGGCCGAGAGAGAGAGAGAGACAGAGAGAGAGAGAGAGAGAGAGAGTTCATTAGTGTGTGTGTGTGTGTGTGTGTATATATATATATATACATATATATATATATATATATATATTCATTAAGAGTTGAAGATAAGTGAAGATGGAGATGATTGATCATGCTTATCTTGAAGATGTTCGTGAGCCTTCAAGAAAATTCTAGTTTTTTTTATCCAAAAGTAAGACTTGGATTTCAGTATTTGATGTTAAAAATTGCAGAAGTGGTTTCAAGTGGTTGAGTAGGTGTGATCTGGAGTTTTTGGAGAAGATTGGAGAGGTTTGGAGTGGTCTTAGGCGAGAAAATGCTAGTAGGTGTTCTTGTTGTTCTTTGTTTGGAGAGAATGGAGAGAGTTTGGTTGAAACTGGCCAAAATTCTATGGGAATAGGGTGGCCGAATTGTTTGAATGGTTTTTGACAATTGGATTTTTAGATTTGAAAGGAAAGGGAAAGTTGGTTGTTCGAAATCCAAAAAGAATATTCTAGGGAATCAATTTTGGAAACAAATATAGTAAGTAGATCTTTGATGGTGGAGAGCTTTTGGAAGCTTCAATGGCCGGCTGATTGGTTCGGGTTTTTGGTAGAATGAAAGCTATTCGAGGGAGCTTAAGGGTGGCCGAAAGATGATGTGCAATGGTGATGGGATTTTCTAAATTTGCTAAATTATTTTGCTGGAATTATGGACTTCAATCAATGGTTTGATTGGAGTGATTGATGGAGAGATTTTAGGACAGCCATGGGACTGGTTTTCAAGCAGAATGCTGGGGAAGATGATGAAGCTTAGTTCTTGGCTGTTCAAAGGGAGTTTGTACCGAAAAATGGTGGAAGTTTCGGACAAGGTTGAAGAAGAAGCAAAGCTGGAAAATCCTGAACTGATTTTCACAAGTTTGCTAGAAATTTCTGGGCAAATTTTGCTGCCATTTTTCAGTCAGATTGTGAAAGATTTGAAGGGCCTTTGGAGGGTCCTTTAAGGCTGGTTTCGAGCCTCCTTTATGGAGGAAAAACAAGGTTGAGTTGTTGGGTGGAAAACTGGAAGAAACAGCTTGGTTTTTAGCTCATCAAAGCTGCGAAAACTGACCAGAAAATTTCCTGGTTTGCACAGTTTTTGTGCAGCTCGATTTTGGTTGGGATTTTCAGTCTTCAAGATGAGTGAATTGATCATTGTTCTGGCAGAATTTGAGAGGTAGAGATGGCTGAAATTTTTGACAGTTGGACTAATCAAGAGGCTGGACAAATTTCAGTTTACAACATGAAGAAAATGAACACAGCTAGGTTGGAGTTTTGAAGGTTTAACCATGGAGAATAATTCTCTTGGGAACCTTCCAAAACTCCTCCCCATTTTCGGCCAACAAGATAACTCATTTGGACATTTCGAAGCCTTCATATCACAGAACTTTGCTGGAATTTTTCTAGAATAAAATTGGCTTAGATAAATTAATCAACCTAATTGATTAAGAATTAAGAAAAGCTAGAGATCAAGAAGGGTATGAACCCCTTATGAATTTTTGTAGGGCACAAGAGTAGGGTTAGGACATTCCTATCATGTCTCCCTTAGGACAACACTCCTACTCTTTCCTAAATCATGCAAGGCCGAAATATAGCCTGCCCAAGCAAAAATAAAATTTAATCATGCTAAAACTCCAATGATGGAATTTGAACCCAAGACCTCAAGAATTAATTCCAAAGCTCTAACCACTAAACCACAACAACTCTTGTTCTTATTTTCTCTCCCAAATATTTTTTCTATTTAATCCTCAAGCTATCTCCCTATTTTCACCTCAAGCAAAAATTACCATTTTGTCATTCTTACTCAATAAACACTATTAAGCCATCTAGTCTACAAATCACATATCTAAGCACATAAAATCATACAAAAATATATTTATGCATGCAAGAAAATATAATATGCATCTCTACTCTAAGGTTGGTTTTAGCTTGGGTTTCACACTTACTCTAGGGTTGGTTTTAATTGGGGTTTCACAAATATTCTTGATATCAATATTGGATTTTATCTGAAGAGAGCATTTCATCTTTTGGATTTTTTTCACTGTTTTAATTTCTCTTAGGAGTTAGCATTAATCATTTTAGTTACTGTATTTGAATACTCTTGGATATATATATATATATATATATATATATATATATATATATATGTAAATATACCCACTGTTGGCTCCAGGAAAAAAATTGTTAAAGTTCAAGAAAATTTGAATAAAAAGTTTTGACCCTATAGATCTCTTAGAAAACTAATTCTAGATTGCAGCTTAGTTAATTTATAGAGTGCTTTTCTTTTCACCCAACCTTTATTTTTCTATTATTATTTTGTTATTATTCTGTAGGATAATCTTTTTGATGAGTTGCAATACGGCATGGAAGAGTTACGAGTGCTAATGAAAGATGAGCAAGGAATGAAACACGGTCTGTTGATTTCTAAGCTAAGAATTAAATTCTACTACCAATATTAGTAATTTTTACTTTGACATGAATATTTTTTTTATTATTATTATTTTGGCTCTTAAGTTAGTAAAAATGCCATTGTTGCCTTTGCTTAATTTGGTAGGAACATGATTGACAAGTTAAGAGATGGCCTAAAATGGAATACGTTTAAGGAGAATACTAAATTCGTGGTTTCAATCATTTCCTTGTCTACACTTTTCTATATTTACACGAAACATTGAACTCTATGTTCAAAGGTTTTTCTTCCTATTGTAGGAGATTATGACATTCAAAATATGGGTCTTTTAAATGTAGTCATCTTGCACCCAACAAAAAGAATTTTATAAACCATTCTCCTAAAAATATAATATAGTATAGTAGTGAGTAGGGTGTCGAACCCACAAGAAACTCAAGAAAAGTATACTCTTACATTCTCTACGTATCTTAATCGTATGAATAACTCTTGTTAACAATTAACTTAGATGAATCTTATGTTGTCTTAAAACATAGAGTAAAGAAACAAATAAGAAATAAGAAATAATTCTGAGCCAATTAGGAAACCACTTGTTTTAGAAACATGTTTTGAGATCCAATTAGGAAACTTGTCATAGATTGGATTATGTTAAGTAACTGGTTCTAAGAACCAATTTTAGCGACTTAAATTCCCTACCCTTGCCAAATTTGATTGATTAATCCTTGACCTTGCTCTTATTCTACTCCAAGTTATTTAACTTTTTCTTAAAAACATTAATACTTCAATGAACTAATTGTTATAGAATAATTACAAAATTGATAGGCATATAAAGGCATCACCAATATAAAATCACATACACAATGAGCCTCGAAAATATACAATTGGTCATTATACAATTCCCTATAACTAATTAAGCTAGTTAGCCTCGACACCCAACTAGAAATAGATGCTATTTCGACAAATTAATCAAAAGATCAAATTGTCTTAGCAATACAATCATGTGAATTAAAAGGTTGTTAGCCATACACAATTAACTCAAGAACAACAAATAATAATAGAAACTGGAATGGCATAAATACTCAAAAGATAATCTTAGAACACAAAAGATAAGATCTTTGTTCAACAATTTCAAAGTACAAAAATTAATGCTCGACATAACCTAAAAATAAAATAAAGGAGTTATTGTTTTGAACATAAAAATATAAAAGAAAAATACAATCGGAAACAAGAAAGACATAAAATAAAGTTTGAATGATAAATCTTGATAAGCTCCTAATTTTAAGTTCTTCTTGCCTCTGAACTCCTCGCCCTTTCTTAAAGCATTCCTTACCCAAAACAATGAAAGGATTATGTTCTAGGGTGAATTAATACGATTCCTTTTAATTGGGTCATTCAAACCTATTTATAAAGTCTCTAAACCATTCTTGAATGAATTAAGGATGTTAACACTGCTATTGGATCAATTTAAGACTTTCTAAACTCTTCAGGATGGTTGCATGGCTTGTAGGCACCCGCGTGCATTATAATACTGATGAGATTCCACCTCATCAACATAAAGACCTCATGTAAGAAGGGGGAGATACTCAAGTAGGCTCACAAGGACCTATGACAAGGGCAAGAATGAAGAGATTTCAATAAGGACTCCATGCATTTATGAAGCTATGTTTAACGATAGAAGAGCCTTAGAAGGCATATGAAGGATTCAAGGAATATAATATGATAAGCATTGAAAAAAGGCGACAAGAGAAAACTAAGAAGGACCAAAGCATGGCTAGAAACAAGGGATGCATGGCCTCATGCACAGGGATGCACAGCCTCATGTACGAGTATGCAGCTGGACGTGCATTAAGGGCATAAATTTTGGGTGCATAAAAATCAATAAATTTAAATCCATCCCTTAGTCAAGTTTTAACTAAAAAATTAATCCTAAAATACACATACGAGCAAGTACACTCATCGCAAGCATAGTATAGGAAAATAACAAGTATCAATCCTCAAAGAAATAAGTCCACACTAATCACTTTTCATTCATTATGTAATCGACCAAATAAATTGAAAAGATAAAAAAAGAAATAAAAAGAAATATATACAATTCAAGGATGTAGAAATATGCAATTTAGGCAACAACCCTAGAAAACATGATAATCAATCATTTAACAACTATCTCAATTAAATATCATCTTGGCATCATGAATGAATAAAGTAAAGTTCAATCATTTCCCAAGTTATGAATTTACTTACATAGACTCCAATTCTTTCCCAATCCATGGAATTATTATCTCTTGGTTAAATTAGCAGATTTCCCAATCAAACCAACATAACCAAAAAATGCATTAAATACAATTCCTCATAAACATGAAATTAGTTAACAACCCTATATTCTAGGCGAAATTAACTAGTATTTGATTACTTAAGTTCTTTGGTCTTAACTTCATTTCCTAAGTCCGTTAAAAAATAACAAATACTAAATCAATAAAATTAAATCAACTCCTAACGTTGTTTTCTAAGTCAATTAGAAGCAAATCTAACTTCATTAGTTCTTCTATAATCATAAGTAATCAAACACCAAAAATGATAAAAAAAAAATAAAATTGATCACATAGTTAAATTAATACAAAAATGATGAATCCTAAAATATTGTCAAATTATAATGGAAACATTAATTACATCACTATTCTAGAAAAAGAAAGCACACGTAAAGGAAAGAACTCATAGACAAGCCTCCTTCTTCTCTCTTGAAGACTCTCCTGAACGACGCTTCTTGATTTGATGAATTCCTTCTTCAATGAGTGATTTACTGGTTTGATCTTTTAATTCATACTCTTGTCTTATATTTTCCTTGTTTAAACAGGCTTCCAGGATGCTAAAATTCATCCCCTAATAGTTTTGGGTTGAGTAGAAGTGGAAAAATACCAAAACTCTTGGAAATTACCAAATCCGTGAAAAAATTGTAAAGCTCGCTAATGTTACACTGAGCGGAGCTGGCGTCAGCTTGGAGGGTCACAACCAGCTCCGATTGTGCTCTGGTCAGCCCGGTATGCCTTGTTTTTTCTGCAAAAATTTCTCTTGTTCCTAATCAGGGCCGGCGCCGACTCCATGGGTCACAGCCAGGCATCGGCCGTGCTCGGATAGCGACTGTTTTGTTGTTTTTTCATCTTTTTTTCCAAAAAAAAAAAAAAATCCCAAAACACCTTTCTAAAGGTAAAATAGAAAATATGAAGGAATATACCTAGTTATTACAACAAATATATCACAAAATACCCTCAAATAACTAGAAAACTGTAGATGAATTTAGCCCCTATCAATCCCCTTCATAAAAGAAATAAAAAATAGCATTTTTCAAGAGATATAAAAATCTATCTAGAAAATCAATTTTGTTCACTTTGAGAAAATAAAGAGAAAATATATCTAAATTAATTACCTCTTTAAGAAATTAATTAGAACCTTTGAATCACATCAAATGAAGGCTTCAACCTTCACTTCAAAGCTAGGGTTCTTTTTTATCAAGAGAAAATGAAATAGGAAAAGAGGGAGAAGGAAGTGGCAGCAACAAGAGAAGAGGGAGGAGGAAGAAAAAATTTTTTTTTGAGAGATGAGCAGCCAAGAGGGGATTAGGGTTCTTAGGATTTTCTTTTTTTGTAATAAAAATAAACAGTCTTGATTAAAGTGCATAAGAAAGAAGTATATACCAATAGTTGTGATTTAAAATATTTAAAGGGCTAAGATTAATTCAATGAAGTCCTATAATCTAACAAGATGTAAGGTCTTAACTTAATTGTCTTGGATAAAATTGAATGGTTTAGATTCTGTTAAATATAAAACTAAGATTAAAACAAATGGTAATTAGGATTTATCTAAGTGGATGGCCAAGATTAATTCAAGTGCAAGGTTGAGACCATTAAAAATGTGAAGTTAGGATTATATCATCTTGGATAGATGTCTAAAATTTAGCAAGATGGAGGTTTGGGATTAAAAATAATCCAATGGCTAAGATTCCTTATATGTGGAAGCGCATAGGAGGGTAATTTAGGGATTTTGCAAGCTTTTTGTCACACTAGGGTTTGATTTAATAAAATTAATTTAATAAAAGATATCCGTGGTCAAAATAAATAGCCATAAGTTCAAATAGTTTAAAAAGTTCAAAAGGTTCAAGGTCAAAATAATTCAAGAGTACAAATTAATTTAAGTCAAAATATTAAAATAGAGCTTATATTTTATAAAAATCGACATTGAATTCTTTGTTAATCTACTTATAAAGATTAACTCTAAAGAATATAATTTTTCACTAAATAATTCAACATATCTATTTCTAATGAATAATTCCCTATTCCTAATATAAAATTATTTACTACTAATCATCACCATATAATCACATAAATATGCACAAGCTTTCTACACAATTATCTCAAACATAAATAAATGTCTTTAAAATTAGACATACATTTGATGTAAACAAATTCTCAATATATAATATGCTCATGAATGCAACATCACTAGCACATTCCATGTATAAATAAGTGGAGTATTACATCTAACATATGATTCATTGTATTCTTCAAAATTGTTATGATAAAATCATTATTTGTAGAATTATCTAAAGAGATAGAAACAATTTTATTCAATATCCTATGCTCATAACATGTTTGATTAATTATTCTAACAATATTACTAGCGGAATATAGATATTCAAATAATCTAAAACAAATAGCTCTTTTTTTTTTTTTTTTTGCACAAGCCATTTATGATCAATTCAATGACATGTAATGCATAAACACGTTTATTGAGTAACTGTGGTCTAACAATCACGTGTAAGAGTAATTTTCCAATTATAAGAATCAATCATGGTAATAAAATGCTCTCTTATCTCTTTGTATAACTTTATTATAATACTTTTTAATGTTTTTTATATGACTTGTTTTTAGCTACATTTTTCTAGTCATTTACACAAGTTTGTATTATTTTGAGTTAAATGGCTATTCATTCCTTCTACTTTGTGATTGTTTGTATAGATTTGATTTGGAAGAGTTTCCCTTGGAAAGATGTTGAAAATAGCTGGAAAAATGAACGAAACTGGACGACAACAATAAGGATCCAACACCGATCCCTAGGCAAGAGTTAGGGCAAGCTATTTTTTGGAAAAATAATGGAAAAATAGGACAAAAATAGAGAAGAATGAAGAGGACTCGGTGTTGGCCCCTCTGAAGGACCCATTACTGCCCTCTTTCTAGAATTATGGCTATAGATTTTCCTCTATTGAGCAGAATTTGGTGATTGCTGTTAGGATCTTTTAGAAATTGGCTTGGACACAAAAGGGACTCTTGTGAACACTTTTAGTAGTCAAGAAAGCCATTTAATCATTGAAGAGGATGCCCTGATGGAAAATATCATATATATTATGCATATATACACAAGATTAACGAAGATCGAGAGAGTAGGTTAAGAATTTTTGGAGAAAGATAGGATAATTTTTTGCAAGAGTTTTCAAGAAAAGAAGAAGACTTACTTGTCTATGAGTTTCTCTTATTATATTTTAGAAGGATGATCTAAAGATTATGGTTTTATATTAAGTTTTGCTTTTTGATCAATTAATTACCAATTTCTAGTATTTGGTTACTTAGATTTATTTGATAAACGGATTGTTTGTTGCTTCCTTCTAATTAACTCGAGTGAAAGGTTATAGGGTGAGTTTCAATTCAATTGATTTTATATTATTTATCTCTTAATTTACTCGAGAGAGGAGTTAAGAGTTAAGACTTAGTAATCAAAGAGTTGTCAATGTCACTGAAAGATAGGGATGCTAATTTCTTTCATATTAATATTACTTAGAGATAGAGATATTGTTGTTAAGGAATTAACGTTAATGCATCTTTTTGGATGATTAATGAGGTAGAGATAATCATTAATTTGGCTAAGAGATAGTGTATTCATAACTCGAGATAGAGTGGAATCAATATTTGATCCTTCATGATGCTAGAATTGGTTGATTAACTATAATAATTTATTGCTTAATATTGGCCATATTTTTCAAAAATTCTATCTAAGTACATATTTTTAATCCTTATCTTATCCACAATTGATCTTGTATGTATTTGTAATTATATTTCATCTTTTCTCATTTTGTTAGGCTAAACAAAAGAATCAAAGTAATTAGCAGTACTTGTTCCTCGTGGATCAATACTCGTTTGTTTCCTATGCTACACTTGCGATAAGTATACTTACTCTATATGTGTGGTTTTAGGATTGATGTTTTAATTAAAATTTAGTTGAGGAATGGATTCAAAAATGAATGAAAGTACTTAATAGTACGTGGCCCTTGTGGATCAATACTCATTTGTTTCCTATGCTACACTTTTGATAAGTATACTTACTCTATATATGTGGTTTTAGGATTGATGTTTTAATTAAAATTTAGTTGAGGAATGGATTTAAAAAAGAATGATTTTATTTACGCCAAAATCCAGCATATCAAGTTTTTGATGGCATTGGTAGAGAACAATATCATGAAACTTTGAATTTCATTGATGTAGGCATGTATATATGTAGAAATATTTTCTTTGTCATAATTTGGTGCCATGCTTATATTTTTCTTGTTGTTTGTATAATGGTGCGATATGTGCCTTAATTATGATTTTTTTTTTTTATGTATGTATGCTCCTTATCAATAGTGTGGTTCAAGTATGTAATTTTCCAATGTTGTATTCATGTTAGTTTATAATGTATAAATTTTGAGTAATCATTTTCTTTGTTTATTTTCATGTTTCATTTCTAGTTTATTACTGAATGAACCAAGAAGAAATTGTGGAGTGCAATCCTGAGATCGAAAGGACTTTAACTAGGATTTGAAGGGAAAATGAACGGAGGTTTGACCAATTGAACTAGGTTAAGGATCAGTTAGCATGTGCAAAGCAATCTCTGGACATGGAGGTAAATCTTCAAAATAATGGTGGTAATAGTAGAAGGACCATGGAAGATGTTGCTTCTGGTACAAATTTGAGCATTGCTAGGCCTAAGGTTGTGGCTAATAACTTTGAAATTAAGCTTAATATCATGTAGATGATTCAACAAATGGGGAAATTTGATGGTTTATCAAAGGAATATTTAAATGCTCATATTACAAGTTTCTTAGAAATTTGCAATACTTTTAAGATGGATAGAGTTTCAGAGGATGCAATTAAGTTGATGCTCTTTCCTTTCACTCTTAGGAATAGGGCCAAGTCGTGGCTGAAATCATTGCAGTAGGGTCCATCACAACTTAGAATAGTCTTGTTGAGAAATTTTTAGAAAAGTATTTTCCCCCAACTAGGGTAGTTAAGCTTAGAATAGATATCTTTGCCTTTCAACAAATGGAATCAGAAAGCTTGTATGATTTTTAAGAAAAATGAAAGGAAATGATAAGAAAATGCCCTCATCATATATCATGATATGAGCTTAAGGGGTACTTTTTTAGTATGAACCTTTTTGAGTGGCGTAGCAATAACTTTTACAAGAATAAGAGACAAAACACAAGCATTTTAGTGAAGGGAGAAAAATGAAATTAGACATAAGATAATACCTTTTCCCACAAAACTAAGAACCCTGTTAGATATAGCTAATAGAACTCAAGATTTTGTAGTTTTAGGCCTACCACAATAACACCTTAATATCCTTGATTTACTACGAGATCAAGAATAAGAAGGATAGTGATATGAGCTTGAGAAAGAAAGTGTCACAAGATCTTAAAGTGGCTTTTGTTTAACTTTAGCAAAGTTTAAGGACTTCAAACAAATAAGAAATGGTAAAAGAGATTAAGAAAGGTAACAAAGAAAACACTTTTTTCCACAAATAAAGAACCCTAAAAAACTAGCTTTTAGAACCCAAAATTTAGTAGAGAAAGGTCTATCACAATAACACCTTAGAACCCTTGACTGAGCAAGAAATTAAGAACTAAAAGGATAGGGAATTGTAGGCATTCAAACGAGAAACAATAAGAACCCTAGATGACATACAAGAAGAACCCTTGTTAATTTAAAGTTAAATTATCCTTAGAGTTTATAGACATTTATTCAATGGTGGACTAAGCCATTAGGTTGGTCTTGGATTGAGGATGAACAAGGAATCTTTTCCGAGCTTCAAGACTTCAAGATGAATTCTTCATTCTTGTTAAAAATATGATATATGTTGTTGTTTTCTTACAATACAAATGCAATATATAAGGGTGTTTTGTTCCTGAACTAAACAACTCTTAAATATTACAAAATGATCCCAAAATAGCTAAAAAATCATCAAGGATTCGAGTTTCAGGGCACGGTCGGTGCCGGTTCAGGCTCCTCGGGCCAGCAGTAGTTCCACTCTGCTAGAACAGTGCCTGTGTCACAAAAAAGGGACTTTCACCAGTCCTCAGCCGACGCCGGTTCGGGCTCTTCTAGCACACACCATTTCCACTCTGGCGGTCATTGTTCTTCTGCACTAATAGCTTTTAGTTGTCATTCTTCGTATACCAGCAGCATGGTCTATTCCTATTCCTCTTCCAACATTGCCCATATGCTATCCCACTTGAAATGTGCTTGTAAATATTGTGAAACCCCACCTAAAGCCAACCCTAGAGTAAGGGGGATGTGATGCATATCATGTTATTATGCATAAAACATACATTTTGAATGATTTTACGTACCTTAGAATTGTGGGTTATAGGTTAAATGGTTTATTAATGCTTGTTAGGTAGAAAGGGTAAAAAGGTAATTTTGCTTAAGGTTAAAATAGGAAGATGGCTTGAGGTTTAGATAAGAAGAATATTTAGGTGATAAAATAAGAACAAGAATTGTTGTAGTTAAGTGGTTAGAGCTTTGTGATTTAATCTCTAAGGTCTTGAGTTCAAATCCCAGCATTTAAGTTTTATTCATAATTATTTTAGCTATGTTTGAATTTTCATTTTTCTTACATTTCTTAAAGATAGGAATGTTGTCTTAAGGAAAACATGATGGTAATGTCTTGACAATATGGTCTTGTCCTAAAAAAATTCTAGAAGAAATCTTGTCCCCATAAATTTTGCTAGCCTTGTCCTAACATCTTTGAAATTTAAACTACGCTTAATTCTTTGATCCATTTTTAATCATAAAAACTCTGAGATAATTCCCTAAGCTTAGAATTCGAAATTCCAAGTTCTTATGGGATAGAGATGGCCGAAAGTAAGGGGGGAAATAGGTAGAGGTTCCAAGAAAAAAAAATAGCTATTCCTTCAAACTCTATCTTCATCATGTTCATGTTTTGGTAAGAAAATCTGAAAAATAATACAGATTTCCTTCAAGACTATTTTCGAAAATTTCAGCCAACTTTCTTGTAACACCCCACTACCTAGGCCCAACAGGGCTGGGGATGTCGCCCCGTCCATAGGATAAGGGGTCTTTATAACTAGAACACACAACAAAATAAAACAATACTTTAAAATTTAAAACTTATTACAACCCAAAAATTCAAGAGTAAATCCAAAATAAAAATTGTTCACTCTCAACTCCCAAAACATTACATAAAATAAAATAACAGAATATCTTCCAAGTAGGCAACAACTAGCTACTCATTTCCATAGCAGGATCGACCTGAAATCATGGTAAAAAGGAGTGATGAGATAAAAATCTCAGTAAGTCCGTGTGTGCTTTAAGTGTTCAGTGAAAACAGTTCATGAATACAAGGTGTAAGAACTTTCATAAGAAAAATATTGGCAAGCAATAAAAAATATTAAAAGTCAAGAGTGGCATTTTAGCTTTTCTATCCATACATGTACAATAAAATAAACCACTCAAAAGGGCGGTCATGGGTTACCAAACGTTGGGCCCTATAACCAAACAACGGTCAGAATGCCACACTTTGTGCAGACTGACAAAAGGTAGGTGATCGGCCTACCGGGTAAGATAGTCCTCATTTTCTACACCCAAACAAAACCGGTTGTCCACTACGGCAGTACACAATCCATATGACTGAAACCTGCTAGCTTGGACCGGCATGACTAAGTAGTACTGACGTTTCTCTAAGTTGAGTTTATCTTCTGGAGGTGGCCTCCTGCCAGAAGACTCACTCTTGCTCTTCAAAACTAGTACTACTACCCTACTCTTATTGAGTATTCAACGTAGTTTATCCCACTTGGGAGAAAATTGATAAAATATAGCTTTACTTGAAAGTGGCAATCAAGGGTTTCCAAAGTTCATGTAAAAGATTAGTTTTAGAAACAGTTTGGTGTTTAACTAAAACAGCTTGAAGATTTTCAAATAATTGGTTTGACTGGAACAAGAAAAGAAACAGTCCTTAATTGCCTTTACCACATTAGTGTTCAGATACTTGTGTTTAGCTTGCCATAGTAACATTTTACAACAATAAGTTTTATGCAGGAGCTTACCTAATCCTTTGCTCGAGATAAGATAAAGATCTCCAAAAGCTCACCTAACTCCACCTGGGGTAAACATAAGCCACAATTAAACTCAAGCTAAAATTTACTTTCACAAATAATCATAGTTCAACTTACCACAATCATGACCTTAGTGTCCCAAGTTTTAAGGCTAGATAATAAATAAATGGTTTATAAAATAAATCTAGCTTGATATTAAAATAATTAGGGTTTGTGAAATAATTACTAATAAGTTGTAGGTTTAAATCTTGCTATGAATAAATTAGGATTTATTTGGTGAAGGGTCCTAGGTCCTAGATGATATTATTTAAGACAATAATCTATTAATAATTAATTTTTAGAAAAATAATTGGTAAATAAAATTAGTTGAAAGTAAATTTTAATACATTTGATTAAAAGATAATAAATAAATTTTATTATTATTTATGAACATAAGGCTTACGAAATTAATATTTTTCGTATTATGATTATTTATATAAAAGGCTTTATTTGATATTATTATATAATATCTATATATTTTATTTCTTTAACAAAAGCTATCATTTATTTGACTGAAATATCATTATTTTATATAATAGTCCAAATCCACATTTTCCTAGGATTTTCGAAATCACTAGAAGGACTAGTATTAATTATTTTATTGATGAAATAAAATTGGCTAACTTAATTAGTTTAGGGACAACAAGGTCATGACCATAATTCCTATTGCCAACCATAATCATGAACATACACTCTACACCAATCAACAAAACATCCAAATCATGAATAAAAGTATAGATCCAAATCTACCAACACTTGATCTAAACTCCACTAAACATATTCATATTCATGGCCTCAAAAAGAGTACAAGAACATAAAACCCTATTAACCAAAAGTGACATAATCTCTAACATGCTTGATCATTCATACTACTCACGACATGAAGGCATGCATCAAACCTTAAAAACGCCATAAAGTTCAACCAAGACAAATCATCTCATGCATCAATCCTAACTCCATCATATAAACACATTCATTCTCATGCTTCAATCCCAACTCCATCACAAAACACATGCTCAAACTTCAATCATAATCCATCCTTTTCCAATAACATCCTAGAGACATGAATCTAAAATTTAGAAAGAAGATTGAAGAGGCTTACTTGAATGATGACTACCTTGAAGATGTTTCAAGAGGATCCTCATGCTTGGAAGGCTTGATCCATCCAAGAGGGAAGAAGAAAAGTGGCCATGGTTGGAGTAACCATTCGGCCGAGAGAGAGAGAGAGAGAGAGAGAGAGAGAGAGAGAGAGAGAGAGAGAGAGAGAGAGAGAGAGAGAGAGAGTTTATTAGCATATATTCATTAAGATCGAAGATGGGAGAAGATGGTGTTAATTGTTCGTGCTTACCTTGAAAGTGTTCTTGAGCCTTCAAGAAAATTCTGGTTTTTTATCCGAAAATGGAACTTTGATTTCAGCGTTTGATGTTATAGATTGCAGAAATGGATTCACGAGAATGTGTAGGTATAATCTGGAGTTTTTGGAGAAGATTTGAGAGGTTTTGAGTGGTCTTAGGCGTGAGAATGGTGGTAGGTGTTCTGGTGTTCTTGGTGTTTTTGGATGTTTGGAGAGAATGGAGAGAATGGAGGAAGCTGGCCGAAATTCTGCTCGGAAAGAGTGGCCAACTGGTTTGGAGAATTTTGATAATTGGATTTTCATATTTGGGAGGAAAAAGAAAAACTGGTTGTTTGAAATTCAAAAGGAATAATTTAGGGAATAAATTATGGTAGTAAATATGGTAAAAAGATCTTGATTGATGGAGGTCTTTTGGAAGCTTTAATGGCCGACTGAATTGCTAGAATTCCGTTGAGATGCATGTTGGTTGAATGAGCTTTAGGGTGGCTGAAGTATAGTGTACAATGGTGAGGGAATTTTCTGGATGTTTGAGGCTTTAATCCATGGAAGTTTGCTGGAATATTTTGCTGGAATTTTGAACTCCAATTGATGGCTTGATTGTAGTGATTGATGGAAAGATTTTAGGAGCAGCCATAGAGCTTTTTCGTGCAGGACAATGGTGAGGAAGATGAAGTCTAGTTCATGGCTAACCAAGATGGGTTTTACAGAAAAATGGGATGAGTTTCGGACAAGGGTGAAGAAGAAACAAAACTGGAATTTTCTGGTTGGTTTTTTTTTTTTTCCCGCAAGGCTTCCTGGAAATTCTGTGCAGATTTTTCTGCCATTCTTCTACCAATTTACAGAAGGTTTGAAGGGGTTTTGGATGGTCCTTTAAGACTGGTTTCCAGCCTTCTTTATGGGGGAAAGACAAGGTTGAATTGCTGGTTGAAAAGCTGGAAGAAACAGCTTAGTTCTTGACTCACCAAGCTGCGAAAACTGCCTAGGAATTTTCCTGGTTTGCACAGTTTTTTGAGCAGTCTGGTTTTGGCTGAAATTTTCAGTCTTCAAGCTGAGGGAATTGGTTGTTGTTCTGGCAGTATTTGAGAGGGAAAGATGGCTGAAGATTTTGACAATTGAACTGATCAAAAAGCTGGAAAAACTTCCAGATTACTACATGAAGAAGATGAACACGCATAGGTTGGAGTTTGAAGGTTCAACCATGGAGATTAATTCTCTTGGGAACCTTCCATAACTCTTCCCCATTTTCGGTCAACAAGATATCCTCACATAGACATTTTTGAATCCTCAATATCACAGCACCTTGCTGGAATTTTCTGGAAATAAAATTGGCTTAGATAAATTGAAGAACCTAATTGATTAAGAATTAAGAAAAGCTAGAGATTAAAAAAGGTATGAATCCCTTAGAAATTTTTGTAGGGCACAAGAGTAGGATTAGGACATTCCTTTCATATCTCCCCTAGGACAATACTCCTACTCTTCCTTAAGGCATGCAAGGGCCAAAATATAGCCTACCCAACAAAAATAAAATTTAATCATGCTGAAACTCAAATGATGGAATTTAAATTCTAGACCTCAAGAATTAATTCCAAAGCTCTAACCACTAAATCACAACAATTCTTGTTCTTATTTTCTCTCCCAAATATTTTTCCTATTTAATCCTCAAGCTATCTCCCTATTTTCACCTCAAGCAAAATTACCATTTTGCCATTCGTACTCAATAAGCACAATTAAGCCATCTATACTACAAATCACAAATCCAAAGCACATAAAATCATACAAAAGTATATTTATGCATGCAAGAAAATATGATATGCATCCCGACCCCCTTACTCTAGGGTTGGTTTTAATTGGGGTTTCACATTTCCTACCTAATTTTTGCAAGAAAACCAGTCATTTTATGTAAGGATGAAGGCTGGAAATCCATTGAATTTTCGGAGCTGTACAAACAGTCCCAAACCAAATTTTTTTTCCGCAAGCCAGCAACATTAAACATGAAATTTGAAGCCACCGTTAGAACATATGAACAGCTGGAACTTCCTCTATTTTTCTTCAAGATGAAGGCTGGAAAACCACCATTAAAAGACCTTCAAACACCCTTAAAATCCAGCTACAAAATCGTGCCAAAGAGGACCAAAAATTTTGCACCAAAACCATTTCAATTTCAAGTGTTTTTGAAGCTTCAATTCTAGAAATTTTTTCAGCTTGTCTCTTCAAGGCTAAGGCCAAAATTCTTCATCAAAACTCACTAAAATTCGGACCTTGTACAGCCATGAACTGAACATCTTGGCTTTCCCACCAACCTTGAATATTAAGAATCCATTATCATACCTCAAAAAGCTTCTATTGTCACTCTATCCAAAACTTATTCAAACTTTAAATTAAATTCCAGATTTTGTTCTATTAAAACACTCCTATAGCTAATTGATAAAACCAGAAAATCCTCTACCATTACATGATCATTTTTTGCCAGTCTTAGGTCTGAACGACTCTCCATTTTTTGGTTGAAACCTAGCTAATTCAGCTATACACCATTGAAGAACAAGAAACCTTCTAAGAGCAAACTCCATTAACCAATCCTATACCTTAAACAGCTCCACCTTTTTCTCCATTTGAATTTTAATAAAAACTGAAAACCTTCTCTCCTATTCTTGATAACCAAAAACTCCTTCTACACTAAGCCATTCGGCCATCATAATTCTAGTTACACTCAAAATTCATTTTCTCTCAAACTCTCTCAAAAAAACACTAAGATCACCAAGAACACACTTCACATCTTTAAGCCTAAACCAATCCTAAACACCTCCAATCACTCCCAAACTCTCCAGATCATCCATATTCAACGTATATTCCTCATCTCTACATTTTATAACACTGAAACACACAAAGTAGAATTTCTAAATGGATCAAACCGATTTTTTTTTTTTATTGAAGATTCAAAGAACACCAAAAGGTAAAATAAGAACAATTTCCTTGTTCTCCTCATTCTATTCAATCTCTATTATCATTCTCTATTCTCGTTCAATTCTCTCTCTCACTCTTGGCCAAAATGGTGATATCAACCATGGGCTACTTTCGGACCACTAAAGGCCATCAAGCACTCGAGGATCTTCACTAACTAAGGAGAATCCTTCATCAATCGAGCATCAATCAAGTATTTTTTTTCTTAATCTCCCTTTTTAATTCTCTAAATCGAGACTCCTAAATGTTGATAGGTTGATTGAATAAAGTAGGGTTTGAGGATATGCATATGGGTGAAGGGGATGGAGTTAGGACATGAGAGTTGGAATGAATGATTATACCTTATAGATTTTGCTTTAGAATCACTATATGTTCATCATGATTAAAGAGATTTATGGATGTTTTGATGCGTATTAGATATTATGCCACCATTGGTGATTAGGCCTTAATGATATTATTTTTCAATAAAGCCATAGATAATGTTATGCCTAGTAGAAGATCATCCTTGTTGTAGTATATATTAATTCAAGTCTATGTTCATGGATAGATTAACATGTTATTTATTACATGAGAATATATTCATAGATCTTTTCTAACAATAGAAAATTATTGTAAGAACTATTTTTTTATTAATTCTAGAATTATTTTTACTAACATTATGCTATTAATTTAATTAGTACTATTATTCAATTTAATCTATAAAATTCGAAAAACATTAGGTAGGTTTGAAAAAGAATATTATATAAAATATTATTATTTTATTAGTTAAATAAATAAAATATTTTTATTAAAAATAAATAATAAAATATTAGAATTAATTAATATCAAATGACTTTGTAGACCATATTAATAATATTAGTTAGTCTTACTAAAACTTTTATCTATATCTATAAATATTAATTATATTTAAAAATTTATTATTTATTAATTAAAAATTAAGTATAATTCATTTATTATTAATTTTATTGGTTATTTATTATCTATTAAATATTAATTAAAAATTAAGTGTAATTTATTTTTTTATAATAATACTATTTAAATATTACTAATTACCAATATTATTTAGGATTTATTATTATTCACCCTTTAACACTAATTTTATTTACTAGAAATATTACTCATTATTTATTATTTGAAACTATAACTTATTATTGTTTATTTTATAACACCCATTTTTTTTAACTTATCAAGCTAGTTTTATTTTATAAAATACTTTATCAACTATTATTAAAGTTTAAGACATTATGGTCTTGGTTAGTTGTTGATGTGGCTAGTTAAATTAGGAATTATTAATTTAAGGCAAATATGGTCTGGATATTGTCTTATACCTTATGTTTACCTCAGGCGGGATTAGGTTGACCTTGGAAGACTTTTGAACTTGAGAAGAGCAAAAAATCAGGTCGGTTCCTGTATGAAACCATTTGAAGACCAAAGTATCGTGGCAAGTCAAACTTAATGTATACAAGTATTTATACTGTAAAGGCAATTATGGACAATTTTCCTTTTCATTTTAGTCAAGCAAACCAATTGAAATTAAACAAATAAGTTTATACAAAACACTATACTTTTCCTAAAAAAACTTAACTTTGGCAAGAATTTTGAAAATTATAATTGCTATTTCCAAGTGAATCATTGTATGATCTTTTTCCTCCCAAGTGGGACAAACAACGTTGAGTACTCAGTAAGAATAGACTACTAGAATTAGTCTTTGAAGGGTTAGGAAAAGTCTCTCAATAGGTGGCCACCTTTGAGGTGTGAGTCCTTCTCTAATAGGATGCTAGTCTTTTAGGTCATACCAGTTCGAGCTAACAAGTTCAGTCAAGTGGATTGTGTATTTTTGGAGTGGACAACCAGTAAGTTTGGATGTAGAGATGGACGAGTATCTCACCGATAGGCCGTACACCTACCTTGTGTCAGTATGTACAAAGTGTGACATTCTAATTGTTATATTGTTATGGTGCACAAAGTGTGGTGCCATGGCTACCTCTTTTAAGTGGTTATATTTATTGTGCACATGTATGTTTTGGAAAGTAAAACATCACTTTTTATTTGTGAAATTTATTTGAGGCTTGCCAGCACTTTCTTTTTTGAAACTTTCACAAGTTGCATACATGAATTGTTTTACCTAATACACTAAAAGCACACACGGACTTACTGAGATTTATATCTCACCACCTTTTATACTATGCTTTCAGGTCGATCCTGTTATAAAAGTTATTAGCTAGAGAATTGCCTATGTTTTGAAGACTCATTGTTATTTTTCCTATGTATTTCTTTTGAGAGACAGTAGCAACATTTATTTTTGAGCTTGTTCATGTATTGCTTGGGTTGTAATAAGTTTAATTTTAAATTATTTCTTTTATTTATTTTGTGTGTCCTAGTTATAAAGACCCCTTATCCTGTGGACGGGGTGACATCCCCAGCCCTAATGGGGGCAAAGGTAGTAGGGTGTTACAAATATGCTTGAAGGTTGTGTTGGAATTTTTTGGCACGGGCTCTTGTCAACGGACCAGGCAAGCTCAGTTTTGATTCAGTCTCATCCTTTCCCCCTTCTTGAGCTCGATCCTCATGTCCGAGTTGAAACTTATCATTCCCCCCTTCTTGGAATGGATTCGTCCTCGAATCATAACCTACATCATAAGGAGAAAGATCAACTATATTAAAAGTATCATGTACATTATACACACCCGGTAGATTAATCTTGTAGGCATTGTCTCTATATTGCTCAAGAACTTGAAATAGGCCATCTCCTCGTGGTTCAAGCTTTGATTTGCATCGGTTGAGAAATCTCTCTTTGCCCAAATGCACCCAAACCTAGTCTCCTAGCTCGAATATCACTAACTTTCTTCCTTGATTGTGCTTGCATGCAATGGCTTCATTCTGTTTTTCGATTAGAGCCTTAACCTTCTCGTGCATGGACTTAACCATTTCGGCCTTCTTTTTGCTATCAAGACTCAATTGTTCATCTATAGGCAAAGGAGAAAAATCTAAGGGGGTTAATAGATTAAACCCATAAACAACTTGAAATGGAGAGTATAAAGTAGTAGAATGGATAGTTCTATTATAGGCAAACTCTATATGTGGAAGATATTCTTCCTAAGTTTTCAAGTTCCTTTTAATGATTGCCCATAGTAGTTGTGTGAGGGTCCGGTTGACAACCTCCGTTTGTCCGTCCGTTTGTGGGTGACAAACTGTAGAAAATAACAAATTAGTTCTAAGTTTTGCCCACAATATTTTCCAAAAAAGACTTAAAATTTTGGAATCCCTGTCCGATACTTTGCTCTATGAAGAATAAACCTGCAATGTCAGTAGCATTACTAGTTTTTGCTCAAGGAATAAAATGAGCCATCTTAGAAAATCGATCAATAATTACAAAGATAGAATCCCTTCCCCCTTGGTCCGTGGCAATTCCAATATGAAATCCATTGATATATCTAACTAAGGTGCATTAGGGACGGGTAAAGGTGTATATAAACCTTGAGGTAGTGTTTTAGACTTGGCCCTTTTACTTGTAATGCATGAATTACAATGCCTCTCTACATCTCCCCTCATTTTTTGCCAATAAAAATGTTCTTGCAAAATGCCCAATGTTTTTGAAATCCCAAAATGTCCCATCAATCCTCCTCCATGAGTTTTCCTCACTAGTAATTCTCTTAATGATCCTTTTAATATGCAAAGTCTATGATCTTTAAATAAAAATCCATCATGCCTATAAAATTTTTGGAAGGCACGTTTTTCAAAAGCATGATAAATCTCTCCAAAATCATCATCATTACCATATAAGTCCTTAATAAGCTCAAAACCAAGCAATTTTGCATCCAAAGAATTTAAAAGCACATACTTGCGAGATAATGCATCGGCTACTACATTATCCTTACCTTTCTTGTATTTGATCACATATGAAAATGTACCAATGAACTCTATCCACTTGGCATGCCTTTTGTTCAACATTTGTTAGCCTTTAAGGTGCTTTAACGTTTCATGATTAGTATGGATGATAAATTCCTAAGGTAACAAATAATGTTGCCAATGGTGCAACGTCCTCAATAATGCATATAATTCCTTGACATAAGTCGAATAATTCAAGGGTGCCCTCGATAGCTTCTCACTAAAAAATGTAACAGGCTTTTGATCCCAAGTCAATACAGCACATATTCATATTCCACTAGCATCACATTCCACTTCAAAAACCTTCTCAAAGTTAGGCAAGGACAACAATAGGATTTCACACAATTTTGATTTCAAAGTAATGAAAGCCTTTTCTTGTTCTTCCCCCCACCTAAACCCTACATTCTTTTTTATAACTTTAGTTAACGGGGCAGCTATTGTGCTAAAGTTTCTAATGAAACACTTGTAAAAACTGGATAACCCATGAAAACTTCTTACCTCAGTCATAGATGTAGGTGTTGGCCAATCTTGTACTGCCCTAACCTTCTCTTCATCAACTTCAATACCCTTCGAACTTACAATATAACCAAGAAAGGTTCCCTTTTCTAAATAAAATGAACATTTTTCAAAGTTTACATATAACCTTTCTCTTCTAAGGGCAATAAGCACACATTTAAGATTATGCAAACAATCTTCATAAGTTTTGCTGTAAATCAAAATGTCATCAAAATACACCACAACAAATTTTTCAATATATTCTCACAACACATAATGCATTAATTTTATGAAAGTATTAGGTGCATTTGACAACCCGAATGGCATCACAAGCCACTCATATAAACCCTGTTTGGTCTTAAATACAGTTTTCCATCCATAACCTTCCCTAATCCTGATCTGATGATATCCGGATTTCAAATTAATTTTTGAAAATGCACATGATTCATGTAATTTATCCAATAAATCATCATACTTAGGGATAGGGTAGCGGAATTTTACCGTTATATTGTTAATGGGCCTACAGTTAATACACATTCTCCATGTTCCATCTTTCTTAGGCACCAATAACACTGGAACCACACTTGGACTCAAACTCTCTCGAACATGGCCTTTCTTGAGCAACTCCTCAACTTGCTTTTGCAGCTTCTTAGCTTCTTCAGGGTTACATCTATAAGCTGGTTTGTTTGGAATAACAACCCCCGGGATGAAATCAATCTGATTTTCTATTTCTCGGACGGGTCGCAATCTTCTGGGTACTCCTTTTAGAAATACTTCTTCAAATTCTTCAACAAGACTTGCAATTTTACAAGGTAAAAAGAGAGTAGTATCATTAGTAGTTACAAAAATCCATTTACAAATTAAGAGATACACTAGCTCCTTAGTCTTAATAGCTACTACCACCTCTCTTTCTTTTGCAAAGAAATTTATTCGTTTCTTATCTCTTCCCTCTTGTTTTCTTTCTCTCTTTTCCTTTTCTTCTTTCTCAGTGTTCTCACTCTCGATTTTTTTCTCATTTTCATTAATACTCTTTTTCTTCTCCTTTTCTTTCATGATCTTTTGATCTCTACTCACTTCACTTGGAGACATAGGTAAAAGAATGAATTTCTTTCCCTCCTTATACACAATATAAGTGTTTTTCTTACCATAATGTATTACTCCCCTATCATATTGTTATGGTCCCTAAAAGTAGGTGGACTACCTGTATAGGAACAACATCGTACAAGATTTCATCCTTATATTTCCATATATCGAATGCAATCAAGGCTTATTTATTAACCTTCAATTCCCCACTTTCATTCAGCCATTACAACTTGTAGGGTTGCAGATGCTTCTTTGTTTCCAAGCCTATTTCTTCCACCACACTAGCACTTATAATGTTGGTACAACTTTCACTATTAATGATTACACTACAAGGTATTTGGTTGATGAAGCAACTTGTATAAAAGATATTCTCCCTCTATTAATGATGCTCATCCTACTTCACTTGCGTACTCAAAGATCTCATAGCTACACCAAGCAATACACACACCTGACCAACTTCTTCACATTTTTCACTCGAGATTTCTTATTCTTTTTAGTTTCTCCCAATTTCTCCTATTCCTCTTCCTCGGATGAAATCTCACCATAAGCATTGGTATACATCAATCTGTTGCTTGTGCATTCGTGTGTTGTATGTCCATATCCCAAATAATGAAAGCATTTAATATCTCAACTTCTCAATAGCCTTTCCTTTATATCTATTCCCTTTTCCCCTCAATTTATTGAATTCTCTAGGTGGTGGCTTTTGGACCTCTTCCTTCCTAGGTAACGGCTTAGGGAATTCCTTAGGGGGTGGAGTTGGTTAGTTCCCTCTTTTTTCAAATGGCCTTTTCTTCAATTGCTTTTCTACCTTCATAGCCATCTGCACCATTTCTTCCAAGGTTTCATATGAATGCAACTCAACTACATTGGCTATCTTTCGGTTCAATCCACTTAGAAATCTCACTTTAGTAGCATGTGGATCTTCATTAATAACTACCCTTATCATTAGCACCTCTAGTTCTTTGTGATAATCTTCAACACTTTTGTTCTCCTGTCTTAGTACTTGAAGCCTCTGATATAGCTCGTTGTAGTAGTGATGTGGTACAAACCTTGTCCTCATGAAGTTTTTTTTATCAATTCCCATGTTCTAACGGCATTTTCTCCCATTGTCTTTCTAGTAGTCAAAACCTACTCCCACCATACTAATGCATAGTCTAAAAATCCAAATATTGACAATTTCCATTTATTTGTCTCGCTATAATCCTGGCAATTAAATAGAATTTCCATTTTCCTTTCCCATTTAAATTATGCTCCAGGATCACTTTTTCCCTGAAATTATGGCACCTCCATTTTGATGTTTTTCAATTCCTGCTCTCCCTCATTTTCATCTCTCCTCCTACCTCTCATCACATTACCCTAATATTGTTCTCAATAGTCTTCCTCCGGGTATCCCTCTTCCCATTCAAATTCCCTCTCAATATTTCTTTTGACTCCCCTCATAGGATTCTCACCAAATCTCCCTTGGCCTCTTCCTCTACCTCATCTTAAACGGTTTCTCCCTCCTCTCATAAAAACATGTTGATATCTACCAACTGAATATTCATCCCATTCTTCTCCAGGTTGGATATAGGAGATGTGTTGTAGGCTTGTGGTTACTCCTATCCCCTCCTTTGACCAGCAGTTGATGTTTGGCCTTATTGTGATAGGAGTTCGGTCATCTCCCTCCAAATGCCCTCCATACTCCTTTACAATGAAGCAAGTGTTTCACAGAGATCTCCCAAATCCTCTTGTGGTCCACCTACTCCACTAAGATTTAGCCTAGTTGGTTCTTCTCCTTAAGTCATTGTTGGAGTTTACGCTAATATTCCTACAAAAAGAGTTAAGAGAACAAATAGAAATTGGCTTTCTCACTCACTCCCTAAGTGCTTACACTCCATTCTCATGTTTGCACTCCTTGACTTTTTCAAATAAGAATCTTTAAATTGCCTTTTTCGTTCACTCAATATATCACTTCTTCAACTAATGTCCTCCCCAATATCAAAGAGTTTAGTTCATGTTAGTCTATTAGCTCTTAGGATTCTTCAATACAAGGGTAAAGTCTTAGGACAACAAAATTTAGTAAACACTTAAAGGTTAAGAACAAGTAGAGCACAAGATGTTCACAACATACAACAAGAAGATAGTTTAAGGAACACAATAAAACAAGATAACAAAATTTACACCAATCCCAAAGAATGAGTACAATGATATTTGAATTAAGTAGGATAATACGATAAGAATGGATCTAGGATTATTTCATAGGAATAATGCTAATGTTCAAGCCGCATTCTTTCTTTGAGACATTTCATCAAACACATGGTATTCATAGGGTATATGGTCATTGATGAATTTTATCAAACACTTATGTGCAAGATCTTGCTATGAAACTTTGCAAGCAAATTTCTTCCCAAATAAGCACAATATAGTCACAACAATAAGAATCAATATATTCTTAAGGATCTTTCGTCAACAAGTTATTCCTTTTTCCTAAGAAAAACTCAAAATAAAAAAAAAATTCATAAGACCCTTTTGGCACAATTTGTGGCTGCAACTTTTTGGTTTGTTTCTTACTCTAGGTTTGATATATCTAAGCTATGATAGAAATCTAAGCTTAATCCTTCCTCTGATACCAAATTTGACATGAGCTTGAGAGAGAAAGTGTCACAAGATCTTAAAGTGGCTTTTGTTTAACTTTAGCAAAGTTCAAGGACTTCAAACAAACAAGAAAGGACAAAAGAGATTAAGAAAGGTAACAAAGAAAACACCTTTTTCAACAAATAAAGAACCTTAAAAAAACTAGCTTTTAGAATCCCAAATTTAGAAAATAAAGGACTACTATAATAACACCTTAGAACCCTTGACTTTGCAAGAAATTAAGAACAAAAAGGATAGGAAATAGTGGGCATTCAAAAAAGAAATGACAAGAACCCTATATGACAAACAAGAAGAACCCTTGTTAATTTCAAGTTGAATTATCATTAGAGATTATTGACACTTACTCAATGTGGACTAAACCCATATGTTAGTCTTCGATTGAGGATGAACAAGGAATCTCTTCCAAGCTTCAAGCCTTCAAGATGAATTCTTCATTCTTGTTAAAAATGTGCTATATATTGTTGTTTCTTTGCAATACAAAAGTAATATATTAGGGTGTTATATTCCTGAATTAAACAACTCTTAAATATTACAAATGACCCCAAAATAACTGAAAAATCATCAAGGATTCGAGTTACAGGGCACGGCTGGCATCGGTTCGGGCTCCTTGGGCCTGCCGATTCCACTTTGGTGGAACAGTGCCCATGTCACAAAAAATGGGACTTTCACTAGTCCCCAACCGACGCAAGTTTGGGCTCTTTAAGCTGGTGCCGGTTCCACTCTGGCGGCTGTCGTTTTTCTGTGCTAACAGCTTTTGGTTGTTGTTCTTTGTGCACCAGCAGCATGGTCTGCTCTCGTTCCTCTTCCGACATTACCCATATGCTATCCCACTTGAAATGTGCTTGTAAATATACTTGAAGGTTGTGTTGGAATTGTTTGGCACGAGCTCTTGTCAATGGACCATGCAAGCTTAGTTTTGATTCGGTCTCGTCCTGCCTCCTTCTTGAGCTCGATCCTTGTGGCCTAGTTGATTCTTATCAGATAGTAAATTGTGGACATTCAACAAGTAACAAACAAGAACCCTAAAAGAACATGCAATTAGAACCCTAGTTTAGTTTATAAGTAGAATTATCCAAATATTTTATAAACACTTACTTAATGATGGACTAAGCCTTTAGGATGGTCTTGGAATTGAGGAAGAACTCCATGGTTCAATCCTTTATGAAGATATTTCTTCATTCATTTTTCATTTAGTATATCTAGCATCTTGTCTTTTACAATTTGGCAGTGAAGTATATATCAAAAGGCCTTTAGATACTAGCTAATAAAGCTTTAAATATTACAAAATGGCCCTAAATTAGCATAACAAAATATATTTTGTCGAGGTTTCCAAAGCCAATCTAGTGCCAATCTGGCTACTCTAGGTCGGCGCTAGTTTGATTCTAGAGGAACAGTTTCATTTTCGGTCCAAAACCCTAGCAACTTAGCTCCCTTAGGGGGCACCGTCCGGCATCAGCTTTCGCTGTTAGGCCGGTATCGACTGTCCTCTGTCTGGATAACATTGGGCAATTTCTTCTACTTAAACTAACAATAAATTTTGTTCTTGCAATCCTCCCAATGTTGCCCAAAAATCATCCTACTTCAAATGCACGCGTATATATGCTTGATACTGATATGACCTTGGGGGTGATTTCTTAGTGAATTTCATGGCTCATTTTAGGGTAAAATGCAAGACACATTAAAGAACTCTAAACAGAGAATTTTATGAAGAAATGAGACACCCAATTCAAATACTAGGACCCTAAGCCAAAATAAAAAATTTAGAACTCTAGAAATAAGAATCAAGTCTCTTAATTCACACCCAAGAACCCTTGATTCAACAAGGAAGCAAGAACACTTAAAGAAGATGAACTAGGCAATCAAAGATAACCTCTACTCTAGACCCTTAGATTAACAATAACCTAAGATTCTATGTAAGTACGTTAGTTTGACCTATCCTTAAGAGTTTATATACTCAAATCTAAGGCAAATAATAGAATCCTAAGATTGGTTTTGGCCTTCATGGAAGAACCCTCAAAGAACTCTCTCAATAGTGTATTTTGATTTCAATGAAATATCTAAGTTACATTTGAAATGTTATAATGCTATATATATACAGGTATCTAAACATAACTAAACTGAGATGAAATCTCAGCCATTCAAGCTTTTAAATGGTCTAAAGTATCTCAATTATATAATAAAAGTCATGGGAATTAATTTAGAAACTAAAATAAAATAAAATAAGAAAATTCAACAAAACTGGGCATGGCCCGAAGGTGTGATCTAATGGACTTGGCGCTAGGTGTACTAGTGGACCTGGCACTAGGTGTGTTCTGGAATGGAACAACTCTTCCGCAGTGGACCTAGCACCAGGTGTACTAGAGTGCCCAATGCCAGGTGTGTCCTAGTTCCACACAGCTGGTTTTTTCTTGTCCTTTCAGCCCTTCTTGTGCTCCTTTGGCCCTTCACACGAGTTGTGCAAATGTAACTTTCTTGGGCCTTCTCTTTAGCATCCATCTCTTCACGCTCTTCATATTTCTTGACTTGTAGAATGGTTTTACTTCAATCCTCCCTTGTAAGCTCCCATATCTTAGATTCTTCCAAGGTGCCATGAAGTATAGCTTGTTGTTCCATCCATCTTTTTTAGCTTTGGCATATTGCTTGTATGGATTCCTATCATTTTCTCATTCTTTGGGCGAATTCATCTTCGAATAAGCACCTACATAAGATTTCAAAAAAGAATTCTTTTGTGAATATGAAAATACAAGTTTATACTCTCCCACATACAACTCATTTTTTCCCTCATCTTCACTTTTCTTTTTTGTAGCCTCTCCCCCTTTGTTGTCATTTTTCAAGCACAAAAGAGCCATTCTCATTTTATCTCCATCTTCTCTCCATTTTTCACTCTCTTTCTTTGCTCCCTCTTGTTTTGAGGTCTCCTTTTGAACTCTTTCTTTTCCCTTATCATTTTCTTTCTCATTATTTTTCTTTGGAAGATCTCCTACTACACTCTTCTTTTTCTCGTTATCTCTCATTTTTCCTTGTACTTCTCTCACCTCACTTGCGGGTAGGGGTAGAAGAGTATATAGCTTCCCTTCATAATCGAGCTGGAATTTCTCCTTCTATCTTGCAACACACTCCTATTAAATTTCCATAGCCTTCCTAAAATTAAGTGGCTAGCTTGTATAGAGACTACATCATGAATAATTTCATCTTGATACTTCCCCATTTCAATTGTCAACAACATTTGCCTGTTTACCCTCAACTTCCCACTATCAGGGAACCATTACAATCTATAGGGGTTGGGGTGTTTCATCATATATAGACCTAATTCTTCCACAAGATTAGCACTCACAACATTGATAAAGCTCCCTCCATCAATGATAGTAACACATGGCTTTTGGTTGATAAGGCAACAGGAGTAGAAAATATTATTTCTTTGTAGGCTATTCTTCACTTCATCATTACAAACATTTCCTACAACACAAGTCCCTATTTCCTTAATTACAACTCCGGCTAATAAGTAAAGAGGTGGTACAACATTTCCTTCGTCACTAGAATTATCATCACCATTATGCCCCTCATTCCATTTCTTATCTCCACAATCCTCCTCCCCACTAGTTATCTATCATTGGGTTGGTCAACATCAATTTCTTGGTTGGACATTCATATGAGGTATGCCCATAGCCTAAGTATTTGATGTCCTTAGTCTTTGGAGGTCTCTCAATACTTTTCTCCTCATCCTTGGCCCATTCTTCTTTAGGCTTGTAAGGCTCTCTTCTTAGTCTTGGTAGTTTTGCTTGCTCTTCCTTCTCTTTGGGTTAGTAGTTGAAACTAGGATTAGTGTAGATGGTTTCTTTGGAGTGTGACTTTTTTTTGAGTTGTCCCTCAATTTTAATGACCATATGTACCATCTCCTCTAAAGTCTCATAAGAATGTAATTTAACTACATTTGCTATGTCCATATTCAACCCACTCAAAAACCTTGCTTTTGTAGCCCTCACATTCTCAACAATATTGGTCCTCATCAAGGTCACCTCCAACTTCTTATTAAAATCCTCTATACTTTTATTTTCTTATTTAAGCATATGCAACACCTGGTAAAGTTCATTATAGTAGTGTAGGGGTACAAATCTCCTTTTCATCAAGTTCCTTAACAACTCCTAAGTGGCAACCGGTTGATCCCCTATTCTCCTTATTTGGGATGATACTTAGTCCCACCACATTAAAGCATACTCAAAAAAACTTAAACTGGACAACTTAACCTTATTTCGCTCACTATACTCATGATACTCAAATAAAATCTCCATCCTCCTTTCCCACTTAAAATAAGTTTCCGGGTCACTTTTACCTTTGGAAAGGGGGTACTTTTATTTTGATATGCCTTAATTCTCTATCTTTCTCATCTTCATCTCGCCTTCTTACTCTAATCCCGTTTCTCCAATTTTGTCCTTCATAATCCTTCTCATGGACTCCCTCATCCCATTCTTCCACTCTTTCAAACTCTCTCTCAAGCCCCTTCACATTTTTTCCATCATACCTACCTTGCATTCTACCTCTTCCTCCTCTCAACCCTTACCTACCTCCCCTCAATAGTGTAGATGGAGGACATCCAATGGAATGTTCATCCCAATCCTCTCATTGCTTATATAATGGGGGTGTAACATTGTTTTCCTCTCTCATCCTAGGACTATCTTGTTCTCTATAACCCCTTATTTGTGCAATGGTTGAGGCTTGGCCTTGGTTGGTTTGCAATTAGGTTATATCTCTCCTCATCTCATTCATTTTTGTATTGAAAATTTCAAAGGCGACTCGAATATCAAAAGAGTCTTGGGACATTTTGTTGGGATTTTACTTGGAAGGTTTAGATAGAAGAAGTATTCCTCACAACCACTTCCTCTCTTTGGCTTTTATATCAATAGGCTCACCCTCTGCTCACCCTCTTACCCTTTTCAATTCACTCAAGTGCTCAACAAGTTCTTCCTACAAAAGTCTCCCCAATTGCTTAAGAGTTAGTCTAAACTTTGACAAGTTCGCTAACTTTCTAAAGACAACCAACTAGATAATTAATAGTGGAAGTTGATCAACACACAACAATGAGCCTGAAGGAGTTTTTATCAATCAAGGAAGTTAAATGAATTCAAGAAGCTCAACAACAATTGACTAGGGAATGGGTGAATCGACAAGACCTTAACAAGAATTTTCAATGTAACACTAGGAGTTAAAGAAATATAGCATTCAAGAGTAAGAGCAAAAATTTATCAACTCAGATGGCCTCAAATGGACAAACAACGTCCCTAAAATATTTGAAAAGATAGATAATCAACTACAGAAAGTGGTTGCAAAAGTTTTAGCACAATTTCAAGTGAAAAGTTCACTTAAGTAAAATATTAAACACTTTGTAGACAATTTCGGAACTCAAGATATAGCAAAAATTTTAAGCAATTTTAGCCCCCAAAATCAACAAATAACAAGAAATTTGCAATATCCAATGTTTATACTATCAACAAGGCACAAGTTTAACACATAAAATATAAGAAAAATCAAAGAAAACTTGACCTTTTTGTAACACAAATTTGAGTTACGGGATTGACCAATTTTGAAGCCTTGTTCAATGTCTCCAAGCTTTTATGAGAATCAAAGCTTTCCTCGCTTTGATACCAAACTATTTGATATGACCTTAGAGGTGATTTCTTAGTGAATTTCGTGGCTCAATTTAGGGCAAAATGTAAGACCCATTAAAGAACTCTAAACAGGGAATTTTATGAAGAAATGAGACACCCAATACAAATATTAGGACCCTAAGCCAAAATAAAGAATTTAGAACTCAAGAAATGAGACCCAAGTCTACTAATTCATACTCAAGAATCTTTGAGTCAACAAGGAACCAAGAACACTTGAAGAAAATGAATTAGGCAACTAAAGATAGCCTCTACTCTGGACCCTTAGAATAACAATAACCTAAGATTCTATTTTGATAGGTTAGTTTGATCTATCCTTAAGAGTTTATAGACTCAAATCTAAAGCAAGGAATGGAATTTTAAGATTGGTCTTGGCCTTTATGGAAGAACCCTCAAACAACTCTCTCAAGAGTGTCTTAATATTTCAATGAAATATTCAAGTTACATTTGAAATGTTATAATGCCATATATATAGGCATCTAAACCTAACTAAAGTGAGATGAAATCTTAGCCATTCAAGCCATTAAATGGTCCAACATATCCCTATTACATAATAAAAGTCGTGAAAATTAATTTTGAAACCAAAATAAAATAAAACAACAAAATTCAACAAAACTGGACATGGCCTGAAGGGTCCGGGCGCCAGGTGTACTAGTGGACTTGGCGCCAAGTGTGTTCTGGAATGAAACAACTCCTTCAGTATGAACCTAGCGTTAGGTGTACTAGTGTACCCGGTGTTAGGTGTATCCTGGTTTCACACAACTACCTTTTTCTTATCCTTTCAGCCCCTTATTGTGCTCATTTGGCCCTCTATATGAGTTGTGCAAATGTAGCTTTCTTGGCTTTCTCTTTGCCATCCATCTCTTCACACTCTTCATGTGTCCTTAGCTTGTTGAATAGTTTTGCTTGATTCCTGATGCATAAATTTTAGGTGTATAAAATCATCAATTTTCAATCCATCCCTTAGTTAAGTTTTAATTAAAATATTAATTCCAAAATACACATATAAGCAATTATACTCATCGAAAATATAGTTTAGAGAATTAACGAGTATCGATCCTCAAAAGAACAAGTACACACTAATCATTTTTCATTAATGGTTTAACCGATTCAATAAAGCGAGAAAATAATAAAAAGAAAAATATAGAAATACATACAACTCAAGGATGTAGGTTTATACAATTTAGACAATTATCCTAGAAATCATAACAATGAACCAATTAGCAATTCTCTCAACTAATTATCATCCTGGCATCATGAAGGAATGTAAAGTAAAATTCAATCGTTTGTCAAGTCATGAATTTACTTAGGCAAATTCCACATCATTTGTTAATCTATGGAATCCTATATTTTGATTCGTATTAACAGATTTGTAAATCAAGCTAACATAACCAAAACATGTATTAAGCTCATCATTATATATTTTGATTCAATTAGCATATTTGTCAATCAATCCATCCTAACAAAAATATACATGATCTCAATTCCTTAATTAGGTAATAACCCTATGTGAATGTGAAATTAACTCAACCTTTGATCACTTAGTTCTAAAATCCTAACTTCATCGTTTAAATCTATTAGGATTTAACAAATCTAAAATCAATGCTACGGAACTCCTAACATCATTTTGTCAAAGTTAATTAGAAGAAATCACATCAATAACCAATGAAATCAAGTAATCAAACACCAAAGATGACAAAGAATTGTTCAAATAACTGGATTAACAAAAAATCATGAATTCCTAAATAATGTTAAATTACAATAAAGATATTGAATACATCATTGGTAAAGGAAAAGAAGACAAAGATAAAAGAAAACACTCATAGACATCCCTTTTCTTTTTCCTTGAAGACTTCCTTGAACAATCCTCCTTGATTTGGGTAAACTCCTCATTCAATGAGAGATTTAGAATTTTTGCTTATGAATCCACTACTCTCTATTGTATATCCTCAAACCCTTGTGTTTTCTCGTGCTTTTATAAGCCTCTTGGATGCTAAATTCATGACTGAGGAAGTCTTAGCTGTAATACCCCTACTAAAGACAGCAACAGAAGCATATCAATATTGGGTGTCGCCCTATCCAGTTTTCCGGACCAGGGGTCTTTATAATGAAAACAGTAGAGTAAATACATATATAAGTTCTAGACTCAACAATGTCTCACCCTGATGGCCACACACATACATATATTAGAAAATCTCATACATACCGTCTCTATTTATAACATAATATAGTACATGATCAAAGAGGAAGCTGTCCAAACCTAAACCGCCGACTCTGTGGTATCCTCCATCTATCTGTAGGTCTACTCGGCTCTAGATCCTACAAAAGGTAAGATAAAAAACACGTGTGAGTGACGAATCACCCAGTGAGTCCCGTGTGTGCTAGTGCTTTATGAAAGTACAGAGTACATAAAACTTTTGTGGAATAGCATACCATTTGTTCATTAGAAATAATTTCAAAACTTTTTAAAGAAGAGTATATTCAGAACTCAATCATGTTTGGAAAAATTTATTTCAGATTTCAAATCATTGCCCCAATTTTCAAATCACAGGCACTTCTTCAACAGAAGGTCGGCCTGTATGCAAGTCCCGCAGTCCTTACCTTCAACGCCACGTATCATTGTACTAAGACCGCAGCCTCTAGAACTTAACCATGTGTCGCCAGAATAAGTACACCGTAGTGTACTTCTTCTCAGGTATACCGTAGCACACAATCTTTTACTTACCACCATAAGCCAGGGGTCCCAATCCTAACTTCAATCACCATCGAGGCAGCAAGGAGTCAAACGCACCGAGTGTCCCTACCAAGCATCCAGCAATTGTTAGGTGTTAAACAGCTAGACAGGACGACTCATCTCAATATCTTGTCACCTCCTTCAGAGCAAGACAATCCCTAGAACTAGGCCAGTGATGTGTATGAATTTGGGTATAAAAAATCATATAAAAATATAAGCACATTCTCAATCAAGTTTAAATTAAAACGTTAACCTCAAATTATACATATGAGCAAGCGTACTCATCATTAAGCATAGCATAGAGTGTCGATCCTCAAGGAATAAGTATGGCTTAATCACTTTTCTTTCATTGTTTAACTGACTTAATAAAGTAAAAATGAATAAAAAGAAAAATAAAAAAAACAATATATACATGTCAAGGATGGAGAATTATGTAACTCAAACCATTATTTTGACAATAATGACCTTAAAGTACCTAATAATCATCATAACTAATCATTCTCTTGGCATCATGAAGGATTAAGATAGATTCACTTCTTTTTCAATCCATGAAATCACTATCTTCTAGATAAATTAGTATCACATATCTTGTTTCAACTAATTCACCAAAAAGATGTACTAAACATAATCCTTGATTAAATCCCCATATCCTGGCAAATTTAAAACATAAAATTACAAAGAATCCATATCCTGGTAGACATCAATTAACCTTTAATTACCCAATTCTTAGCAATTAACCCCTTTTTCAAGCAAGTTAATATACAATAAATAAGAAATTAATGAATTGAGACCACCATCAACCCCATTTCCAAGCAAGTTAATAGAAGAAACAACAAATTAATATCATAATCAGCATAAGTAATTAAATACCAAGAATAACCATCAATTAATCAAAAGATCAAAGTAACTCTAAAAATTATAAATACCGAAAACAATATCAAATTACAATAAAATAATTAATACATCATTATTCAAGAAAAGCAAATAAAGTTAAAAGAAAGCATTCATGGACAAGTCTCATTCTTCTTCATTCGTAGACTCTCTTATACAATCCTCATTGATCTGATGAATTCCTCCTTGATTTTGAGTGATCTTATGATTTGCTCCTCGAATTCATATCCTTGTGATAGGGGCTAAATTAATCATATTTTTCTTAGTTATTTGAGGTTCATTGGTAATACATTTTGTTTAATAACTAGTCATATTCTTTCATATTTGATATTTTACCATTGAAAAGGTATTTTATTCATTATTTTAGATTTTTAGGGTAAAACGAAACAAAAACGTCGCAAAACAGAGGAGAGGCAGCGCTGGCTAGGGCTTTAGAACTAGCGTCGGCCGTGCACTGTTGAAACAAACTTCGAAGCGATGGAAAAATTGTTGAAATAGAGCAAAACAGAACCAAGGCGGCACCGGCTGTGAAGCTGGAACAGAAGTAGGAAAATATCTACATCCTTGAGATGTATATATTCTTACTTTATTTTAATTTTCTTTTTATTTATTTTTCACTTTATCGAGTCGGTTAAACAATGAAAAAAATGTGATTAATGTCTACTTGTTCCTGGAAGATCGACACTCGTTTGAACCCTATGCTCAGTTAATGATGAGTACGCTTGCTCATATGTGTGATTTGGGTTGAACATTTTAATTTAAACTTGATTGGGAATGTGCTTAGTTTTTGTATAATTTTTATACCCAAGTTCGGACACATCAAGTTTTTGGCGTCGTTGCTGGGGATAAATTTGTGTTATTGGTTTAATAATTCTTTCCTCGTGCCAAAAACATCAAGTTTTTTGTGCCGTTACCAAGGAACAATAGTATGAAACTTTGGATTTTGTTGATTTAACCATATAAATATGTAAATATGTAAGATATGTATAATTGTTCTTTTCACAAAAATGTGCTATCTTTTGTATTTCATGTATTCTTGTATACCCTTGTAACCTAATTTACTAACTTTGACTATGTTCTTTTCACTAACTTTGTAACCTTGTAATGTTGTTTTTATCAGGAATTCTGTTATCTAACTTGCTTCTTGTTTTTTAGGTATGAGCCTTGGTACATGATCCAATGACCTAAAGGCGATATAGAGATTTTGATTTATTTCTATTTATTTCTTCATGAATTAAATTGCATTATTCATCATTGCTGCATGTTCATCATTTTTATTTCATTTCTCAAAAAATAAAAATAAAACTAAAACTAAAAATAAATCAACATTGATGATAGATTGGCAAAATTACAAGCTAACATTGATGTTTGTAGTGAGACGTCATTAGAAGCATTAGTGAATTCTTTGGTTGCCAACACAAATTCATCTGTTCAGTGGCATGAATAAGCTTCCCAATGATTGTGTGATCAAAGGAAACACTTAGTTAAGATTGTTGAGGGGAATTATAAGGTCATGCTGGCCCATACACTCAAACAAGAGAATCTTCCAGGAGAGGAGAGATGCTATGAGAGACAACTATCCAATGTGGGAAGGGAGGTATTCAACATTTCTCTATGTGCTAATAATCCTAACCTCTCTTTGTCATATGATTTCCTAGGTTCCTCTCTTTTCTCGGAGAATATGGGTCCAAATAATGATGTGTTGAATTTACCATGCTTCAAGGAGCTAGATTTTTCAACACTATATCGTAAGAAGTTCTTGGAGGATGGTGGTAATTTCTATCCTTCACCTCATTCAACGGGAAGTAACTTGGTATTTGTAGAAGCATTGAAAAGTAAGGATTTCCCAATCCTATCTTGAAGAACTCAAATGCTAAGTTTAAAGGGGAATTTTAATTGTAAAAATTCTTTTGAATGGTTAATTGATGATTTCAAAGTTAATGCATCCGTTAAATACCATGTGCACTCATATGTTGAAAAAGATATTTATGTGTCTAAAGGAATGTTAAAGAATGAGGTTTATGTGTTTTGCCTTGCCATGACAAATCGTTTTCATGAACATTCAATTTTTCAAAATCCTCCATTCTTTCTACATTCATTATGCCTACTTGGAGCCTTAATCTCTTTTCCAAAAGATTTGATGAGGAAGCATGATGAGTGTGAAAAGTTTTTGTTTTATATTTTTTTATTCAAGTCTTTTTTTGTAGTTTGTTTTCTTTTTTTTAGGTAGGTTTTTATTTTATTATTATTTTTCTTGTGCTTTTATTTATGTTTTGTTTTATAGGAATAAAGTCCTCTTGGACAAGCCATTTCTTTACCTCAAGTTTGGATATCTATTAGAGCATTATTGCACTTATGAAGTATTACTTAAACTTTCTACCCCTTGATTATTTTTAGTCCATTTGGAGATGCTTTCTTATGTTTAATTTTTGCCAAAGAGGACATTGTCCAATTTAAGTGTGGTAGAGTGGTTTGGTGATATACTTTGTCAAAGTTTTTATCAATTATCTCGGTGTTTTTTTAGTATTGAGCTATTTTGGAATATTTTGAGATTGAGAAATAATTTTATTTTAGGCACTGTAATGGAAGTTTGTTTTTCTTATATCTTCTCTTTTATATTGTTTATCCCTTGGCATTGTTTATTCCTTGTTATATTTATTTGGCCATTGAGGACAATGTCCAGTTTAAGTGTGGGGGAGTGATTTGATTGACAAGTCTTCTATATATATACTTTAACTTTAACCTTCTTGGGAGCAAATTTTTGTGCGAAATTTTTCAATTTTTTTTTATTTTCTGGAGATTTCAAGCTATATTTTTAGTACATGTCTTTATGATGAATTATAGAGCATGTGTTCTAGATCATTTATAACTTATGCATGACTTTTTGTACACACTTGGACGAAGTAGTTCTTGATCAAATGCTTTGCATTATTCTTAAACCTGTTTTTCTACTAAAATTCATAGGGCATTCTAGAACTTACTTGAATACTTCTCGAGGCGAAATAAGAAAAACATTCATGATTTAACTTAGGGATGATAATAATAGGCCTTCTTTGGATAGTTTGAGCATTTTAAGCCTACCTATTGTTATATTATCCCTAGTGCCTATTTTGAGCCTAAATGGTTGAGTTCTTTCTTTAAAACCCATCACAATATTTTGTCCATTGCTTGTTTATGAGAGTTTGAAGAATTTTCCAAATCTTTATGCTCTTGGTGGATGAAAATGTATGAAAGAAAATGTTGAGGAAGAATGTTGGGGAAAAAGATCATGACTTGTTACTTTTAGTCATAGATCAATAACGAGTTGAGCTAAAAAGAAAAAGAAAGAGAAGAAAGAGAAAAGAGAGAGTGAAAACAAGAAAAGAAAAGAAAAGTAGCAGTAAAGGAGGGAAGAAAGTAAAAAGCTGCTAGAAAGAATGAAGGAAGAGTAGCAGTGAAAGAAAGGAAAATTGAAAGAAGAAAAGAAAAGATCACAAAAGGGATGGTGATTGAACTGTACAAATTAAGTTCATCTTAAATCTTGACACCATTGCTGGAAATGTGAGTAAGGAGGTGGTGAAAAGAAGAGTTGAAAGAAAAAGAGGAAAAAATGCAGGATTTGCTTGAGTGGAGTTGTAATTGCTATATGAAGTTATGGTTTGTTGGATTTTTGGAATAGGAGAGCAAGAAGAGTTGGAAATTATTGATTCATTTGTTTATCCTTTTCTTGCTAACTCTCTGTTTCTTTGACTTTTGATTCTCCTATATCCTTCATTTGATAAGCTACATTACAAGCCTTTAGCCTTACATTACAAGCTTAAAAGTCCTACTTGATTTAAGTAGAATCATGATATGTTTCGGATTAGTGGAGAGAGTGTATGAAAAGTAAGAATATGGAATGCAAATTCTTTTTGAACTGAATTCCTTCCAATGGTTTGAGAATATTGTTAAGTATTGTGATAGTTCTACTAAGTCATTTATCACTAACACAAGTCTTACATTGGTTGTGAAAGATTTAGTATCATGTGTTTTATGTTCTTGAATGAAGAAAGCATTGAAGATATGGTTTTGAAATTGATTGAGTGATTTGTTAAACCTTGTGTTTTCTTACTTGTTCTAGATACTTTGCTTGAGGACAAGCAAAGAGTTAAGTGTGGGGGAATATGATAGGGGCTAAATTAGTCATGTTTTTACTAGTTATTTAAGGTTCATTTGTAATACATTTTGTTCAATAACTAGTCATATTCTTTCATATTTGATATTTTATCCTTAGAAAGGTATTTTGTTTATTATTTCATATTTTTAGGGTAAAACGAAATAAAAACGTCGCAAAATAGAGAAGAGGCGGCGTCGGCTAGGGCTCTAGAACCATCGCCGACCGTGCACTGTTGAAACAAACTTCGAAGCGACGAAAAAATTATAGAAACAGAGCGGAATAGGACTAAGGTGGCACCGGCTGTGAAGCTAGAACCGGTACCGGCTGCATTCTGGACACATTGTGCAAAATTTCGAAAAAAATCAGCGAACAAGTAAAGAAGCAGAACACAACCGGCGTTGGCTTTGAGAGCCAAGGTAGCACCGGCTGTGCCCTGAAGCTAATAAGGGACGAAAAACAGAGGGTAGCATGCTGTTACAGGAAAAAACCAGAGAAAAAAAAACCGCAAGCCTTAAAGGCCACACAGAAGCGTGAAGATCATACATTTGTGCTCCTTAACCCTTCTAGGTTGAGGAGCAGATTGAACGAATGGAATCGCCTCGCTTTGTCCACTTGAAGAAGCTTCCAGTTGAACACCCGCTAGCCTTCTACTTCGCCTTGTTTGCATCAACGCTAAGCTTTCCAGCTGTCGGAATATTCCTCTGCCTAACTTCTAGTCAGTGAACACAACAGAGAAAAAGAACGGTCTCAAATCTCCTTGATTCTCTTGCTATTGGTTAGCAAAGTCCCAAGGAGAAAACCAGAAGATGGAGATGTGAGAGAGCAGAGAGAGAGGAGATGTGAGTCTTTCTTTTGCTTAGGAGGATTAGGGTTTTCTTTTCCCAGATACTTGTTTATTAGTTAGCCAAAACTGAGTCTCCCATTATCTGATAAATATATCCCCGAGATTTCAAAACACCCGGATGTTATCATGAGAATAAGTTTTGCCTAACCCTAAACTCTTCTTAACCGTATCTAGAAAAAACCCTAAGGTCCAAGTTATTGGGCCAGAAAAATATTTATTATTTTTCTTGGACCTAAAAGGCCCAAAATAATAAACAATAATTATTAATTTCTTGGGCTTATATAAACAACCCAATAAATAATTAATGAGCCCAAATGAACTAAAATAATTAATCTTTAATTATTTATTTCTTGGGCCTATATAAATAACACAATAAATAATTAAACATTAATTATTTTTCCTAGTTTAAGCCCAGGTTAATTTCTTAATTATTCATACTGGACCTAGGCCCTGAATAATTAATTAACCAAATAAACTAGATAATTAATTCCTCTCAACTCCTATTTTAATTAATTAATTTATTTTATTCCAGTCCAATAATAAATTAGACTTCCTGAATAAAATAAAATAAAATAAAATCCTCTTCAACTGAGACCAATTCCACAACCCAAAAGTAGTTAGGACTTACGGGCTATTCCGAGGACCAAAAAGACACATCGCCTTGGCTGCTAAAATGACCAAAATACCCCTGCTATATAAATAGCTGTATTTTGCATTTTAAATATTTTCTAATATCACCAAAAGAAAATATTGACCCCAAGGACAATGCTGCATTCGCAAAGTCTCCGACTTACAGGTGAAATGACTAAAATACCCCTCTACACATCGTTGTACATTTAGAGAGGAAGAAGAGTACTAACACCCCTCTAAATGACATCTACTATCCTTAGGCTTCTAGTCCAATAATCCACGACTTCCTGGAATGTTTCCACTTTCCAAGGGAGCTACCCTAAAGCAAACATCCAAGTCATGTTTCCTAGAGCCCTGGACATTTTAGACCATTCGGACAACCACAAGGGCTGATATAGTGCAGAAACTATCTTGTATAAGTCTGTCTTAACTAACTAGTCACACATACCCAACATGCAAGTATATTGGCCCTACGATAGAACCTCAACTATAGCAAATCAAAGTATATGCTCCCAGCTTCGCCAAACCACCAACTCATACTCAAGTCGTAGTGTACTAGTCCATGCTGTAGCGGTAGTAGTCTAGGTTTCTACCATATAGTACTTTAAGAAACCACTACTACAGGTCTTGTTCTACGTATTCGAAATACGCTTATGTCATGAAGTGAGTGGACTACCCACTGGCTAAAGGTAAGCCATTCCCCATTTGGAATTCATAACATAATAACCTAAACATGATGAGATTCCCAGTCTCATCAATAGGTTAAGAACAAAAGTTTATGTGTTAAATAACCCGTGATCCATACATTACTGTGAAAGACCACCATTCACATGGATCACTTATTTAAACACAATAGGTCTGTTCCAAACGAAATCGTGCAGAAACAAAACGTAAATTCACAAACAATTTCTGAAAATAAATTCTTTTATTAAAATATTCGATTTTACATAAAAAACCTAGTCTAAGAGGGCATACATTCCAACAATCTCCCACTTGCACTCTAAGACTGGGTAAGTCCATAAGCGCCCACCCCTATGGCGTCTAAGTGTCTCTTGAAGACTCTCTCAGCCAAAGGCTTGGTGAATGGATCTGCTAGATTATTTTCTGAGGCAATATGCTCCACTACGACTTCCTGTCTTTAGATGAAATCCCGGACCAGGTGGTACTTCCTCTCGATGTGTTTCCCTTTCTTGTGGTTCCGAGGTTCCTTAGATTGAGATACTACTCCAGTGTTGTCATAATACATCACAACCGGCCTGTCCATATGTGGAACGACTCCAAGTTTTGAAAGAAACTTCCGGAGCCAAACTGCTTCCTTGGATGCCTCCGAAGCAGCCACATACTTAGCTTCCATGGTTGAGTCAGCAATACAAGATTGCTTGATACTACTCCATGAAATTGCTCCTCCAGACAAGGTGAAGACATATCCACTAGTGGATTTTCTCTCATCCTTATCTGCCTGGAAGTCAGAGTCTGTGTATCCTGTAGGAACCAAATCATCAGCCCTGTAAACCAGCATATAATTTCTCGTTCCCTTGAGGTACTTGAGAATATGCTTTACAGCTTGCCAATGAACCTCCCTTGGATTTGACTGATATCTGCTAACTAAGCCCACGGTAAAGCAGATATCTGGCCTAGTACACAGCATGGCGTACATGAGACTTCCCACAGCCGAAGCGTAGGGAATCCTACTCATTCTGTCCTTTTCTTCTTGAGACTTAGGATAGTCCTTCGAAGAAAATGACAACCCATGTCTGCAAGGGATTAGAGCTCCCTTGCATGAGTCCATGCTGTACTTGGCCAGCATCTTGTCAATGTATGTTGCTTGGGATAACCCTAACATTCTCTGCTTCCTATTTCTAAGAAGCCTAATCCCGAGAATGTAGCTGGCTTCTCCCAAGTCCTTCATACTAAATTGACTAGATAGCCAAACCTTTGTAGATGACAATGTCCCTATATCATTCCCAATGAGTAGAATGTCATCCACATACAGAACAAGAAAAATCACATTAATGCCTCCAAGTTTCCTGTACACACATGGTTCATCTTCGTTTTGAATAAAACCATAAGACTTTACAGTCTCATCAAAACGAATGTTCCATGCTCTCGACGCCTGCTTAAGTCCATAAATAGACTTCTTAAGCTTGCAAACCATATGTTCCTGGCCTTCAGCAATGAAGCCTTCCGGTTGGGACATATAGATGTCTTCGCTAAGATGTCCATTTAAAAATGCCGTATTGACATCCATTTTCCATATCTCGTAGTCATAGTGACATGCGATGGCAAGGAGGATGCGGATGGATTTAAGCATGGCTACCGGGGAAAAGGTTTCCTCATAGTCGATACCTTCTTTCTGAGTATACCCTTTCGCCACAAGCCTAGCTTTGAAGGTTTCCACCTTCCCATCTGCTCCTCTCTTCCTCTTGTATACCCACTTGCATCCAATGGGTTTTATTCCTTCAGGTGAAGCTACAAGATCCCAAACCTGATTGAGGTACATAGACTCAATCTCGGCTTTCATTGCTTCATGCCATAGATTTGCATCGGCATCAGCAATAGCCTCCTCGTATCTAGTGGGGTCTTGTTCCTGATGGTCGGAGACCAGCTCAAAGGCTTCTCCTGTCCATCTATCCGGAACCCTAGACACTCTTCTACTACAACGAGGCTTCATTTGCACAGGCTCTTAAGGCTGTTCCTCTTCTTGTTCCAGAATCAGGTCAGAAGAAGTTGCTTCCGTAGATAACTTCTCCTGAAGTTCCAACCTCGTTGAACCTTTAGTGGAAGTACTTTGATCATCTTTCAAATATCTAGCATTGGTACTGACTAGTACCTTCTGCTCCTTAGGATGATAAAAGTAGCCTCCTTTTGTTCCTTTTGGATACCCAACAAAATAGCATAATTCTGATCTTGGTTCTAACTTGTCCCTATTGATCAGTACATAAGTTGGACAACCCTAAATCCTGAGATGATTCAGACTTGGCTTACGCCCAGTCCACATCTCATAGGGAGTCCTAGGTACTGACTTGGAAGGCACCAAGTTCAGAATATATGCCGCTGTCTCCAGGGTATATCCCCAAAAGGACACTGGAAGAGTAGCATGAGACATCATGCTTCAGACCATTTCCATCAACGTCCTGTTCCTTCTCTCAGCTACTCCGTTCTGCTTGGGTGTTCCCAGCGCAGAGAGCTGGGATACTATGCCATGATGTACTATGTAATCCTTGAATTCACCTAGGAGGTACTCTCCACCACGATCCGATCGTAAGGTTTTGATTAATTTACCTGTTCGACACTCCACTTCAGTCTTAAACTCCTTGAACTTGTCAAAAGAGTCAGACTTGCGTCTCATCAGGTAAATGTAACCATACCTCGTACAATCATCCGTGAACATGATGAAGTACTCAAAACCTCCTCTAGCTGGTGTAGACAACATGATGAATCATTGATATCGGTCTTTCTCTTCCTAGTTAAAGGTTCAAATAGAGCGTTATTTGATTGGTTATTAATAGGGTTTAAAAAGAACAGATTACCATACATGTGCCCAATACATAAAATTTCTCCATCTCTACTGATAGAAATACCAGAATGGAAAGATACAGAATATCCTTGATTAATAAGTTTTGCAACTGAAATTAAATTCTGACGAAAACCAGGTACATATAAAATATCTTTTAAAACCACTATCTTATTAAAATAAAAAAATAAGATCCAGCTCTCCTACTGCAAGGGCCCAGACTTGTGCTCCATTACCCATCGAAGCCCATGTTCGCCCTTCTTGAGTCTTCTTATCTTCCTAAACCCCTACAAGGAGTTACAGATATGATCAGTGGCTCCTGAATCAACAATCCAAGTGGAAGTTGATCCTACCATTGCTATGGACTCTAGATAGAAAACATTACCTGTGGGGTTTTTCTTGGCATGAAGATCTGGACACTCTTTTTTACAGTGTCCCTTCTTCCCACACTTGAAGCACTTGTCCTTTGGTTTGTCCTTGGGCTGGGCTACTGCATTTCCCTTCTTCCTCTTGAACTTTCTGGGTTTAGGCCTAGTTCTTGAGGAAGAAGCCTTAGCAATCATGGCCTTTGACTGCGGCTTCATGACCTTCTCCGCCATCTGGAGCTCCTTCATCAGTTCAGTTAAACTGATGTTCAACTTGTTCATGTTATAGTTTAACTTGAACTGAGTGAAAGAGCCTGGTAGAGATTCTAGAACCATGTCCACTTGGCTCTTGGGGTCAATGACAGCCTCTAAGATTTTCGCCTCCTCGAAAGCAGCAATCATCTTGAGCATATGCTCTCGGACTGATGCTCCCTCAGCCATCTTAGTGTTCACAATAGTTCGAAGAGCCTCCTGCCTTGCGGGCCGACTCTTGTCTGCGAACATAGTTGCCAATGATTGACTTATGTCATATCCAGAAGCCATGTGCTCGTGTTTTGACTGGAGCACATTAGACATGGAAGCTAACATATAGCAACGTGCCATTTCGTCAGCTTTCTTCCATGCCTTTTCAGCCTCTCGCTCTTCAGCGGTGGAACCTTCCCCGATAACAGGGCAGGTTTCGTAAAGGACATACTTATACTCCTCAGCTGTGAGTATTATGTCCAGGTTCCTTTCTAGTCCACATAGTTTGGACCCGTTAACTTATTCTCCCCGAGAATAACGGCCAATGGACTAAAAGAACCTCCCACCATTTCTGAAAATCGAAAATAATAGAAAGAATTGTAGTTTGTGAAAAAATAAAATTTGTGCACTGAAAATAATTTGGCTCTTAGGAAAACTGACATAGCTTCTTGGGAAGATTAACAGTTTCCTAAGCTAAGTGTATTAACCACCACAAATTAATTTCCCTTCTAGGTAATGGTCTAGAGAATAACTCCATCGTGGGATGGCCATTTCCTCTCATTTCCTATGGACATACCTCGCACTATAACCTCCAACGTGGGCGCCAGATCATAGTACGTGCCCCGGGTTATTAATTACATCCTTCTATTAGATCTAGATCCTTGTGGTATCCCCATCCTATACGGGTTCACTCTCAGGGTGACACGAGGGGATCCACGATCTCTAATGAGGACCGTGATGGAAGCCGTGGGGCTGTTGGAACCCCTCTCCCACTTAGTCTTTTAAAATAAAGGTTTTTTGGAAAATATCCTTTTGAAATTTCCATTAAGTTTTTCCTTAACTCAAAAATAAAATATCTAAGTCCAATAAAATCTCTATGTCGAGGCTTATATCCTTTGAGAGATTTTCTCCATGGACTAATTTTATTTAAGTTAAAACTTAATGATTTTAAAAATTTTCCAATTAAAACTTTCTAGAGACTTTGGTCTCAAGTTTATTTGACAAAATCATTTTTCTAGTCCAAAACAAAACAAAATGGCTCTCCATTTTAATTTACAAAAATATCTAAATCCAATATATTTTCTATGTCAAGGATTAAATCCTTTGAGAAAATATTCAAGGATTAATTTTTGTACCAATTAAAATAACCATTTAATTTTTGAACAAAAATATTTTTCTTGTCAAAAATGTTCCCAAAGACTTTGGTCTTTGAGAAAGAGCACACATAGGTACATAAAAAAAATAGCATGCTCGAAAACAGTAAACGTTTTCATGCTTTTCTATTTTTTAAACCTAAGTGCCCAAATAATAGAATTAAACACATTAATTAATTAATTAATGATCTTGTTTAAACCTAAAATCCCTTACTACTATTTTTCATGCAAATATATTCCAAGAATATAAATATTGCAAAAATATTAACTTCGCCTGGTATGGGACCCAAAATGAAAAAGAAAAAAAATTGTAGAAAAAATGTTGGCGGTCCACTGCACCGCGCCGCACCGGATCCCTCACTGCGCGACCCACGGAGCTGCCCGCGACCAGCAACCCGCGATCGTTTCACCTCTGCTGCCGACCCGCGAAGATCCGCGCCTTTATCTTGTTCGCTGACCCGCGCTTTAATTGCAAATTTGCAATTGCAAATTTCATGCAATCGGCTCCAATTCTCCTAGCGGCTCGGCTCAACAGCGACCGGCTCTCCTCACAGAAACGTAGCAGCTCGGCTCGGCTCGTGCGGCTTAGGAACAGTGTCATCTTCTTCGTTTTTTTTCTTCTGTCTGCGCGAAAATTTGCAAAGGCTTTTCCCTTCACCTTTTGCTTATTTCTTTGGCTTCTTTGGACATTTTTACTTACAAAAAACATCCAAAACAAAACCACAACCACCTATACCCATTAAAAATGGGTTTACACGATAAACTATCAAAGCAAAAAAATAAAATTTACAGTGATGCCTATGCTTCAACGATGAAGCTCACAGAGATTCTATCCCATACCAAAACAACGAAGGATCACAGGTATAATCATCTTCTCCATTTTTACTAACTACCATGCTCCCTAAATTGATCAAAAACCAGTGGCTCTGATACCACATTGAAGGAACCGAAAAACAGAGAGCATGTGCAGTCACGGGAAAAAACCAGAGAAAAAAAAAACCGCAAGCCTTAAAGGCCACACGGAAGCGTGAATATCATACCTTTGCGCTCCTTAACCCTTTTAGGTTGAGTAGGAGCGGATTGAACGACTGGAATCGCCTCACTTTGTCCACTTGAAGAAGCTTCCGGTTGAATACCCGCTAGCCTTCTACTTCGCCTTGTTTCCATCAACGCTAAGCTCTCCAGCTGTCGGAATATTCCTCTGCTTAACCTCTAGTCGGTGAACATAACAGAAAAGAAGAATGGTCTCAAATCTCATTGGTTCTCTTGTATTGGTTAGCAAAGTCCCAAGAGGAAAACCAGAAGATGGAGACGTGAGAGAGCAGAGAGAGAGGAGACGTGAGTCTTTCTTTTGCTTAGGAGGATTAGGGTTTTCTTTTCCAGATACTTGTTTATTAGTTAGCCAAAATTGAGTCTCTTATTATCTGATAAACATATCCCCGGGATTTCAAAACACCCGAATGTTATCCTGAGAATAAGTTTTGCCTAATCCTAAACTCTTCTTAACCGTATCTGGAAAAAACCCTAAGGTCCAAGCTATTGGGCTAGAAAAATATTTATTATTTTTCTTGGACCTAAAAGGCCCAAAATAATAAACAATAATTATTAATTTCTTGGGCTTATATAAACAACCCAATAAATAATTAATGAGCCCAAATGAACCAAAATAATTAATCTTTAATTATTTATTTCTTGGGCCTATATAAATAACCCAATAAATAATTAAACATTAATTATTTTTCCTAGTTTAAGCCCAGGTTAATTTCTTAATTATTCATACTGGACCTAGGCCCTGAATAATTAATTAACCAAATAAACTAGATAATTAATTCCTCTCAACTCCTATTTTAATTAATTTATTTATTTTATTCCAGTCTAATAATAAATTAGACTTTCTGAATAAAATAAAATAAAATAAAATCCTCTTCAACTGAGACCAATTCCTCAACGCAAAAGTAGTTAGGACTTACGGGCTATTCCGAGGACCAAAAGACACATCGTCTTGGCTGCTAAAATGACCAAAATACCCCTGCTATATAAATAACTGTATTTTGCATTTTAAATATTTCCTAATATCACCATAAGAAAATATTGACCCCAAGGACAATGCTGCATTCGTAAAGTCTCCGACTTACAGGTGAAATGACTAAAATACCCCTCTACACATCGTTGTACATTTAGAGAGGAATAAGTGTACTAACACCCCTCTAAATGACATCTACTATCCTTAGGCTTCTAGTCCAATAATCCACGACTTTCTGGAGTGTTTCCGCTTTCCAAGGGAGCTACCCTAAAGCAAACATCCAAGTTATGTTTCCCAGGGCCCTGGACATTTTAGACCATTCGGACAACCACAAGGGGCGATATAGTGCAGAAACTATCTTGTATAAGTCTGTCTTAACTAACTAGTCACACATACCCAACATACAAGTATATTAGCCCTACGATAGAACCTTAACTATAGCAAATCAAAGTATATGCTCCCAGCTTCGCCAGACCACCAACTCATACTCAAGTCGTAGAGTACTAGTCCACGCTATAGCGGTAGTAGTCTAGGTTTCTACCATATGGTACTTTGAGAAACCACTACTACAGGTCCTGTTCTACGTATTCGAAATACGCTTATGTCATGAAGTGAGTGGACTACCCACTGGCTAAAGGTAAGCCATTCCCCATTTGGAATTCATAGCATAATAACCTAAACATGATGAGATTCCCAGTCTCATCAATAGGTTAAGAACAAAAGTTTATGTGTTAAATAACCCGTGATCCATACCTTACTGTGAAAGACCACTATTCACATGGATCACTTATTTAAATGCAATGGGTCTCTTCCAAACGAAAAGCATGCACAAAAAAAAAAGTAAATTCACAAACAATTTTTGAAAATAAATTCTTTTATTAAAATATTCGATTTTACATCAGAAACCTAGTCTAAGAGGGCATACAATCCAACAGCTAAGGAAATGCTTGATTTTTTCTATACGATTTTTGGTAATTTGTGGAGTTTTAGTATCTTCCAACTTCTACTCGGCCAAGAACTTTGTGCTTACGAGTTTAGGCACTTCCTAAGCTTATAAATAGATGAAAAACATAAGGGAAAAATGGGAGAATTCATTGATCATCATAGAAAATCACTCAATTAAAGGAAGAATTCTTCAATTTAAGGAGGGTTGTACAAGAATGTCTTCAAAGGAAGAAAAATGAGGCTTGTCTATGAGTGCTTTCTTTTACTTTGTTTCCTTTTTCTTGACAATAATGTATTAATTTTTTATTGTAATTTGATATTATTTTAGATATTCATAATTTTTAGAGTTCTTTGATTTTTTGATTAATTGATTGTTATTCTTGGTATTGATTACTTGTGCTTATTATGAGATTAATTGGTTGGGTGTTTCCATTAACTTGCTTGTAAAAGGGGTTGACGGTGGTTTCAATTAGTTTCATATTTGTTAGCTTTTAACTTACTTGGACAAAGGGGTTAAGAGTAGGGACAAAGTAACTCAAGGTTAATTGATGTCTGCTAGGATATGGATTCATTAGTTAATTTCATGCATAATTTACCAGGAATGGGAATTAAATCAAGGACTACGGTTAATGCATCTTTTGGATAAGACTGGTTGAGACATGATATGTGATACTAAATTACCTAGAAGATAGGAATTCATAGATTGGACAAAGAAGTGAATCTATATTATCCTTCATGATGCTGAGAGAATAGTTATTCAGGATAAAGATTGGGTACTTTAAGATCATGTTTGTCTACACAATGGTTTAAGTTACATAATTCTACATTCTTGACATGTATATATTTTTACTTTATTTTAATTTTCTTTTTATTTATTTTTCACTTTATCGAGTAGGTTAAACAATGAAGGAAAGGTGATTAATGTATACTTGTTCCTAGAGGATCGACACTCATTTGAACCCTATGCTCAGTTAATGATGAGTACACTTGCTTATATGTGTGATTTGGGTTGAACGTTTTAATTTAAACTTGATTAGGAATGTGCTTAGTTTTTGTATGATTTTTATACCCAAGTCCGGACACATCACCTTGACTTGTGTTTCTCCTCTATTTATAGGCTTTAGAAATGTCAAAATTCGTCCATCTATGGTTTCTAGCCGAATAGAAGTAGAAAAATACTAAAATTCTGAAAATTGTAAAAAATACACACGAAAATCGAGACATCACCTCTGTACCAGTGCACAGCTAGCGGTGCCTGTGCTACCTAGGGCCGGCGCCTGTTGTGTTCTGTTTCTCTGTCTGTTCACTGATTTTCTTGATTTTCGTGCCAAGTCTTCCAGGTTGCAATTGGCGCCGCCTTTGGGCTCCCAACTGACGCTGGCTCTATTCTGTTCAGCGACTATTTTGCCTTATTTTACCCCTAAAATCTGAATTACTGCACAAAATACCTTTCCAAGGATAAAATCTCCAATATGAAAGAATATGACCAATTATTGCACAAAATGTATCACAAAATGGTCTCAAATAACTAGAAAATATATGACTAATTTAGGCCCTATCATCCAGGTTGCTAGGGTCGTCTAACTCTAACGTAGGCTAGTACAAAGATAAAAGTTCTTGCTGAGCACTCAATGTTAACAATACCAACTCCGTCTGACTGATCAGGCCAGAGGGTTATCTAATCCCGCGAGATTTTCAAATCAAAATATTTTTGGGGCAAAACAACATTTTTTAGAATTTGATCCAACTGACTCGCAAGTGAGATCATCATTCACATAGACTCTGCAAAGCCAATCAATTCATTCCACGACATATCAGGCTAATAAAATAATTTTAGGGATCAAAAGGTTATTTTCCAAAAGTCAATCTCATTATGAGAGATCATTTTCAAATTTTTTGAAATAGGATAAAGAGTTCTATTCACACATCAAAACATGTTTCCAAGAGTATTCGGGTCATTTTCCCCGTACTCGATCACAATAGTCTTTTTCCAAGGGCATTTGGGTCAGTTTACCCAAGACCGATTCCAAAAGACTTTTTGAGGGTATTCAGGTCATTTTACCTTTACTTGATTAAAAAAAATATATATTCACAAAAGTTCCAATAAGGATATTTCGTTCATTTACCGAATACTCAAGTTCCAAAAGTTTTTATAAAATATTCTAATAAGGATATTTGGATCATTTTCCAAATACTCGATTCCAAAAGGAACTTATTTCAAGAAATCCAGAATTCTAATCCGAAAAGAGGATTAAATTCAAAGTTTCCAAACATATTTCCATAAAATGCTCCAATAAGGGCATTCCAATCAATTTATGAATACCCAATTCCAAAATTTATCATTTCTCAAAAAATCCAAGTTTTTAATCCAAAAGGGACTAAATTCACAAATTTATGCTTAAATCATCCACTAAGGTTTCCAAGCCAAATGTGAAGTTCATTTGAGCCCAAAGTGGCATAAGAATAATTCTTACTCAGATAAACTTGTTTGGAATAAAACATAGTATTTCATGAAAAAAAAAAAAAAAGAACACTAGCTTTCAGAAGGGTTGCAGAAATCCAAGGGACTCACCTCTTGTCCTAAGCAACTCTTTTCGTTCACGGCCGTTTAACCTTCGTTTCTACCGTTTTCGAAGTTCCATTGGCCGTTTGTCGTTAAACCTACACCAAACATTATTTTAGGGTCAATTCGTGTTTGGCTGAAAAATAGTCGACTGGTAGTCGATGTCCAACCAATGTGCCCGACGAGTAGCCGACAGTCAACCGACGTTTAGCCAACGGGGGCCGACGGTTTGCTGACGGTTAAGGAAAACATTCAATTTCCGTTCTCGTTCTCGTTGTTGTTGTTGTTTTTTTTTTTTTTTTTTTTTGTCGTTTGTTCGATTCTTTCCCCTTTTCCACATCCTTTCTCCCTTCAAAAAAAAGGGATTCACTTCATGTTTCCCCAATTATTTTATCCAAAATCACACAATTAATCATTCCTAAATGCGTTCATGTTCTAAGCAAAATTCTGAAATTTTGCTATTTTGACACATGATTTTGTTTTGGACATAAATTTCAACCCACAACTCTGATTTGACTGTATGATATACCAAAATGACCATAAGACTCTTCTCTTTAATTCTGAGTTGGATTTTTTTAGGGTTCTAGTCCTCGTGACTAGCTACTAGACAAAAACAGCCCTAGTAGTTTTCTGATTTTTAGTCCATTTCCACAAAACAACTTCACCTACTTGTGCTTCTTGATTCATAACACCCATTTAACCCTTAATCCACTTCATTTCCCTTCAAACAACCTTAATCCTTTAGATTTTTAGGTTTAAGAAAGCCACTAAGTTCTTATGCAAATAACATATAACTAACATCAACATTTAAAAATAAATCATAATCCATTTTTTTTTTTTAATGTTTAACCCATTTTTATCCCAACTCTACCATCTTTCTTCTCAATCATGAACAGCCCTTTAAATCACCATTCAAATACTATTATTCACCATACAAAACATAGCCCATGAATCTTTATCCAACCAGTACACACACTTGCACAGACAAAGTCTCACATTGTACACAATAATCATTTTAATCATCACAAATATAACGTTTTCATGTTAAAATTCATATCAAAACGATCACCGTAATGAAATCTACAACTTTAATTATTGAAATATAAGACTTTACCTTGTGTATAAGGTGTTCTAGCTTGAATTTGCTTCAAGAATCTCTAACTTCTTCAAGAACAATATTTTCTCTCTCCTTTTCCAATTTTTTCTTGATTTTTCCTTTCCTGTTCTTCCTTATTTCTTCCTTCCTTCTTCATTTAAGCCCTTGGCCATTTTTCCCAGCCTTCTCACCGCCATTCTTGGTCAAAATAATGACCAATAAGATTTTGCCCAATTAAATGAACGGTGGCTACTTTACACGTGTCGCGATCTCACCTTTTTCCATATTTTTCTTAATTTTTTTGCAAAACTTATTTAAGAAGCCTTGCATGCATGAATATTTCACACATCCTCTTATTATTTGACACTTGTCCTTGGCCACCAATCACAAGAAGCCACACGTCCCATTTTTCAACCATATTTTCCTATTTTCTTCAAAAATGACCAAAATAGGGTTCGTAACAGAAATATATTTTATTTCGCCGTTCAACTCCAAAAATTCCATTGAATCCATTGATAACACTTAAATTATTTAATTTCTTCTCTACTTGTTCAAATTTACAGTCAATGTCTCCGGTGCGATCAAAATGACGAAAATGCCCCCGATATCCCGGGTAGCATAATTCGCATCAAAATGTGTGTTTCTTTTCACTGATCAATCTCTCTTTCTAGAGTACCCTAAAATTCTTATTTTTTTTTAATAATAATAGCCTTCCAAAAATTTAGGGCACGAGTAGAACAAATCCAATAATTACATCCAGGTCCCAACAAAATTTTATTTCACCAAAGTATTCGTCTTAATACACCGATCAAATTTTGTTCTAAACATCAATATAAATTCTGATCCTATTACAAATAGTAGCCAATTGAAAGTAAAGGTAGGGTGTTACATTAGCCTAGTAGGAGTAGGAAAATACCAAAATCATTGGACAATTCCTAATTTCGTATACAAAATATTCGCCTCCATGCGTACCTGGCGCTAGGTACCTTTGACCCATCTGACGCCAGGTACACTCTGTTTTTCCTCTATTTTGCTCTATATTTGGCTTTTTCTCCGCAATAGATAGAATGGACCCAGCGCCAGGTGCACTTGCCAGACCTAGCGCCCAGTCTATTTTAGAATTTCCCCTGAAGCTTGCTCAAATTCTTCTGTTGGAGTAGAATGGACCTGGCGCTTGGTCCATTGGCTAGGCCTGGTGCCAAGTCTATTCTAGTTTTGTGCACTTTATGCTCAAAATCTACTTGAATATGCAAATACTTTCCAAAAACACCTTTTACAAACAAAATGTCAAATAGGAAGGAATATGTCTAGTTATTATAAAAAATATATCTCAAAACACCCTCAAATAACTAGAAAAAGAATGGTGATTTTAGCCCCTATCGCATACCCCCACACTTGAACATTTACTTGTCCTCAAGAAAAACACTTTAGTCCAAGAAAAATTATTCAAAAAACACAAGTTCTTATTCATTTGAAAATTCTTTACCATAGCAAAGATCATGTCTTCCCTTCAAACTTTAGATACAACTCTTGTCATCCATACCCTTTTAAAGTAATTTCAAACCTTGAAACATTGGACAAGACATCACAAAACTCTTGAAGCCAAATTAATCAAGTGCATACTTTAGTCTAAGAAGATTATTTCACCCTTCCAGTTAAAATATAAATAATATAAATCACATAAGTCAAGCCATCTACCGACTCAAGCATTATAGATCTAAAAATTGCATAACTCAAGTCTGATGTAAGGAAAGTACTCCAAATTTTTTTCTCTCAAAATTTTTTCATTGACTTAGGGAATTGATAGCCTCAAGTGCATAGATTTCTCTTCACACACCGTATTGGCCCCCTTTATAGTCATCACTCATCCTTTTTTTTTTCACCAATTCTTTCTTTCTTTCTTTGCCCTTTCTTGCCTTTTTGCCTTCGGGATAGCTTCAAGGGAGTGCACCGAATTCACTTGCTACTTCTCCCCATATTGACCCCTCTTTTAGCTAAAGGTCTTCAATGATCATCAATAACAACATTTTTTCAATTCGCATAACAATAGTGTTATTTCCACTCATTGTTTTTTTCAACTCAAATAAAAAAATTTCAAAATTCTCCACAATCTTTCCTATCAAAGATCTTTTATCAACTCACATTGTTCATCATAACTCAAAGCTAGCAAATTTTAAACTTATAATACAATAGTTAGCCAATAAATGCTTCTCGTATTCATCATATCCTTTATATCTAAACTAAATGAGTCAAATAATATTTAAACACCAATGCATAAACAAGATTAATCAAAATTCTCAAGTCTTGACAAATATCCTATCTAACAAAACCAATTTCATAAAAATCCACCTAATGAATGACAAAACCAATATCTCAATAAGAAAAAGAATTACAACCTTGCTTAATAATGAAAACTTCTAAAATTTTTGAAAAATTTTCACAAAGAATGATATGGAAAAATGATGTGGAAAAGTATTTCTTCAACCTCATTCTCCCCCCCCCAGTACACTTAAATTGGATATTATCCTCAATGACCCAAGATAGAATAAGAAAAGTATAGCTAAGAAGATCAAGATGAATAAAGAAGAAGAATAAAGTGAAGAAAATACTTCTATTACATCATAGTACCATCGTGTTTAAATCCACCACAAGGACGAGTTACAAGAGTACCTACTAAAAAAAACAAAACTAAAGAGAAACATAAAGCTAGAAAAAGAAAGTGAAAAATAAAATAAAAGAAAAGATACCTAAAAGCTAGTAAAAACCATTAAAATTCAAAAGAAAAAGAAATAACAGAAAATAAAATAAAATACAGAAGAGTGAGTCAAGAGTCATCCTTATCATCATTATAGTCATCCTTATCATCATTATTGTCAGCTATGTGACTGGAAGATGCACTAGTTGTAACACCCCGCTACCTAGGCCCATCAGGGCCAGGGATGTCGCCCCGTCCAGAGGACAAGGGGTCTTTATAACTAGGTTACATGAAATAAAATAAAATAAAGACTTTAAAATTAAACTTATTACAACCCAAAAGATAAGTACTGGAACAAGTCCAACTAAACTGTTTGCAACAATCTCTCAAAACATCACATAAAGTAAATAACATGAGTCTTCAAAGCATAGGCAACATCTAGTTAATGACCTCCACAGCAGGATCTTCCTGAAAATATGGTATAAAATGTGGTGAGATAAAAATCTCAGTAAGCCCGTGTGTGCTTTGAGTGTTTCAGGTAAAACAACTCATGTATGCAAGTTGTAAAAGTTTCATAAGAAAAAGGTGCTGGCAAGCAATAAATAAGTGTTGAAAATAAAGAGTGGCGTTTCACTTTTCAAACTATACATGTGTACAATAAATACAACCACTCAAATGGGTAGCCATGGGTTACCACACGTTGGGTCCCAAGACTAAATAACAGTCAGAATGCCACACTTTGTGCAAGCTGACAAAAGGTAGGTGTACAGCCTACCGGGTGAGATACTCCTCCATCTCTGCACCCAAACTTACCGATTGTCCACTCCGGAACACACAGTCCACATGACTGAAACTTGCTAGCTCGGACCGGTATGACCTACCGAACTGGCATCCTATCTAGGAAGGACTCACCTCTCAGAGGTGGCCACCTACTGAGAGACTTACCCTAACCATTCAAAGACTAGTCCTGGTGGTCTACCCTTATTAAGTACTCAACGTTGATTGCTCCACTTGGGAGAAAATTGATCATAATCCACTTTATTTGGAAATAGCAATTAAGGGTTTCTAAAAGTCTTATCAAAGTTGGGTTTTAGAAAGAGTTCAGCATTTTGTGTAAAACTACTCGTTTAATTTTCAACTGATTTGCTTGACTGAAATAAAAAGGGAAAACAGTCCTTAATTGCATTTACAAAATAAATGTCCATATACATCGCATTTGCTTACCACAATAACTTTTGGTCTTCACAAAACTCCATGCAGGAGCTTACCTGATTCTTCGCTTGCTCAACTCAAACGTTTTCCAAGGCTGACCTAACCCCGCCTGGGGTAAACATAAAACATAAGGTTACATTCGAGCTATACCTGCCTTACATAAATAATTTCTTAGCTCAACTAGTTACAACCATGACTAGCCATGACCCTAATGTCCTAAGCTTTAAGGCTAGGTGACAAAGAATTTTATAACATAAGTTTTAGTTGATAAGTTAAAATAACTTGGGGTTCTAAAATAATTGCTAATAAATTATAGACCCAACTAATAATTCTTGAGTGTTATTTTTAATAAATAAACTAAGGTTTGAATATTAAGTCCTAAATAGTATTAATAAATGGTGGTTTGAAAATAGCTTTATTATAAATAAATATTTAATTACAAATAACCTTTAATTAATTTTTAAATAGATAATAAATAATTAGTAATAAATAAAATTAATAATGAATGAATTATTTTAAATTTTAATTAATAAATAACAAATAGATTTTAATATAAATAATATTTAATTTATTGTAAAAGACTTATTATTATATATATTATTTTTAATAAAAGATCTCATTTACTTGATAAAGAAAATATCAATATTTTAATTAATAAACCACTCCAAATTTCCCTAGAGTTTCGAATTTTATAGAGAAAAATATAGTAGTATTCTATTCAAGGTAATAAAATTTGTTAATAAAAATAATCTAGCCTTAACAAGAAAATACTTTTCCTCCATGATTTTCCTATTGCTAGAAAGGATTCATGATCACATTCTCCATCATCAACAATATATTAATTCATTCATGAACATACACTTGAACTATCTCATACCATCACATGGCCAAAATCCTACTAAGCATAATCATCAATTATGGTTTCCATGGAAAAATAAGAAAATAAAAGCCTAATCACCTTTGGTGTCATAATATCTAATCATGCTTCAAACCCCCATAAAATTCATTGAGCATGAAGAACATAAATTGATTCAAAAGGAAAATACATACATCCTAGTCATATACAACAATCATCATGTCCTAACCCCAATCCCTTTATCCACATGCATATACTCAATCTCCCAATCATATTCTATCTCCCTACCAACACCTAAGAGACATGATTTTAGAATTTAATAAGAGAGATTTAAGAATGAATACTTGATTGCCGAGTACTTTGATGTAGACAAAAGAAGGACCACGCGCGATGGAGTGTCTTGAATGGTCCAACGAAACAACATCCATAGCTGATGGTTTGATCAACCATTTCGGTTAGAAGAGAGAGAGAGAGAGAGAGCATTAGAACAGTACAATCGAATGGAAGAAAATGAACAAGAAGGTTGTTCTTGCCTTACCTTGTTGATGTTCTTGAGACCTTCAAAGAAAAGTTAATTTTGATCCGCTCGAAAATTCTTGTTTGCGAGGTTTTGCGTTATAAATACCAGAAATGGGGTTTAGAGATTAAATGGAAGTGATTTTGAGTATTTGAGAGTGATTGGAGGTGTTTAGAGTAGGGTTAGGCTTGAAGAAGGTTAGTGTGTGTTCTTGGTGTTCTAGGTGAAAATGGAGAGAATTTGGAAGAAGTGCTGCACGAATTTTGGTAGAAGGCTGGCCGAATGGTATGGAATGAATGAGGGTTTCAGTTTTCAGCAAGAAGGAGAGAGGATGATCAAATTTTTTTGAAATTTAAATGGAGGAAATAGTGGAGATGTTTAAGGTTAGAGGTTAGCTATGGTGTTCTGATCAAGAGAGGTTTCTATGTCTTTCAATGGTGCCGGCTGAACAAGGGGTTTTTGCTGGAATGATTAAAGGTTAATGTTGCTCAAGGCTGGCTGAAATTCAGTCTTAAATGGCAGAGGAAATTCTAGTTTATTTGCCTAATACAAGAGTGACTTTAATGGTGTAAAAAGCTGAAATTATTTGAAGTTCAAAAAGTGTTTGAATGGAGTGATCTTAGGAGTGTTTTGTGGTGTGGCTATGGAGTCCTTATGCTCAAGGTGAGTGTGGGGTTAATGGTGTTCAGTCTACAGCTGAGCAAGGTTCAATTTTACAGAGGTTGAAGGTGATTTTTGGCCTAGGCTAGAAGGGAGCAAAGCTGGAAAAAAAAAATCTGGTTTCATGGTTGTTCTTAGTTTCGAAGGTTGCAGATTTTTTTGTGTAGAATTTCTGCACTCACTTGGCTCGATTTTCAGAGGGTCTTCTGGTGTGTTTGAGGGTCTTCCAAGGATGGGTTTTCAGCCTTATTTCTGGACAAATACAGGGAAGCCTTGCTGGCTTGAAGATGATCTAAAAACAGCTTCATTTCCTTGATTGGAAGTGGCGAAATGCCCAGAATTTCTCCTGATTTGGTGCTGTTTTGTGCAGTCCAAAAATTGCACAGTTTTTCTAGCTTTCAAGCCACATGAAATGACCATTTTCTTGGTAGAAAATGAGTGGTTTTACTGGCTGAATTTTCGAAGAGAAGGTCTGCAAAATATCTGGAAAATTTCCAGATTTTTCCTTCACTAAGCTATGGACAACATGAAGGTGGAGTTGAAGGTTCTTTCATGGTGATTGATTTTCTCTTGGAAACCCTTCCTATTTCTCCTCCTACTTTCGGCCAACTTTCCAACCACCATAGCTGTTTTTCGAATTTCATGGTGGAGGAGTTATCACAGAATTTTTTTGGAATTTAAAAGAAAGGATTTAATGGTTTTGAATTATAAAGATGTTAGGACAAGCTAGTAGTAATAAAAAGGACAAGAATTCCTCTAGAATTATTTTTAGGACATGAGGATAAGATTAGGACATTCTCTTTATGTCTCCCCTAAGACAACATTCCTATTTCCATGAAATGCAAGAAAACAAAAATTCAAACTTAGCTAAGATAATCATGACAAAAGCTTAAATGATGGGATTCGAACTCATGACCTTAGAAATTAATTCACCAAGCTCTAACCACTAAACCACACTAACTCTTGTTCTTATTTTCTCACCCACATATTCTTCTTATTTAATCCTCAAGCTTTCTTCCTAATTTGACCCCAAGCAAAATTACCATTTTACCCTTCCTACTCGATAAACATAACTAAGCTTTTTAACCTATAATCCACAACTCTAAAGCACATAAAATCATTCAAAAACATATATATTCATGCAAAATATTATGATATGCATCCCGACCCCCTTACTCTAGGGTTGGCTTTAGGTGGGGTTTCACACTAGTGACTTGTTGGATCAAAGTGGCCAACTTCTGATCTTGAACATCCTAGCTGTGACGAATGTCGACAATGGAATCGCGGAGCTGGAGGAGGATAGTTGTAACACTCCGCTACCCTAGGCCCGCCAGAGCCGGGGATGTCGCCCCGTTCAAAGGACAAGGGGTCTTTATAACTAGGTTACCCAAATAAAATAGCGGATTAAAAATATACTTTAACTTAAAAAATTATTATATCCAAAGAATAAATCCATGAATTCCTAAACACAAATCCATAAATAAAAATTATCCACTCTCAACTCCCCAAAGCAATACATAAGAATAAATGACAACATTCTCTTCCAAGGCAGATAACACTAGCTACTCATCCCCAGAGCAGGATCGACCTGAAATCATGGTAAAAAGAGTGATGAAACAGAAATCTCAGTAAGCCCCGTGTGTGAGTTGGGCTAAAAAGACAAAACACTTTTCATTATGCATGCACTAGTAGTATATCAAAAGTTTGTCATGCCTTCTTTACAAATTTAACTCTCACTTCTTGGAAGATAGTAGTGAGAAGTCATGGAGCAAAATGCTCTTAAAATATTTTGTTTGGAAAGATATGAATAATTAAAAGATTTTGAGCTTCGAATAAAATTCCAATGACACTTTAGAACAGTTCCCCGAAAATAGCTCAACAATTAAAGCAACCAAGTTAATCTGACAGGGCACAGCGGTGGCTCTCACACCAGGTGAAGCACTTGACCCCCGACAGGTGGTGAAAGGGCACAGAGGTGGCTCTCACATCTGTGAAGCACTTGACCCCCAACACCTGGTAGGTGTACATCCTACCGAGTGAGATACTCCTCCCTCTCTCACTCAATCCAAACCGGTTGTCCCACTTCCCGGCCGTCGATTCTACCAGAACCCCATCACTAGCTGAGGACGGCTCAACCTTCTATACTGACGCCCTGATTGAAAAGAGTCAACCTCTCGGAGGTGGCTACTTGCCGAGAGATATCCCCAGACCAACCAAAGGCTAGTATAAAGGCCTAGCCCCCATTGAGTACTCAACGTTATTCAATCTTCACAATTCATAAGGCTCCATAGTGGAACCTACAAAATTAGCTCAATACAGTTCTAAATAACAATTTTCAACTCGTACAAAAATTTTAGAAGCCATGGGTTTAAGTCAATAATTTATTCCACAAATTCATAGTGGAGGAACCACATGCTCAAATAAGTCATGCTGTGATTTTCAAAAATTAGATGCATGCCCAAAAATTTATCTCTCGCATATTCAAAACAAATCAAAATGTTTGATGCTTGGCTCCTAAGTAATGCCTGACACATTTTAAAAATTTATAAATCTAGAAGTTTCTAAAATTAGAAGTTTTCCAAATGTAGAAAGTTTCCAAAATAAGAAGGTTCCAAATATAGAGGTTTTCAAAATCAGCTACCATGATAAAAATTTCCTATTTGCAAAAGATACTCACCAACCTTACTTTCAAACCAAGATAATAAAATAAAATCAATTTCACGAATGCAAGGGAACTTACCTTATCCTTAAGCTTAGGGTATGAACTCTAGTAGGTTGGTCCCTACCCTTGACAATCTTCTAAATCTATCAAAGAGTTCATATAAATTAATTACAACACTTTCTAGATCATCTCAAAAGAAAATCAAGTCCAAAATCGACTTTCACAAATAAAACAAACTCAACTCACTACTACCATGATCCTAATGTCCCAAGCTTTAAGGCTAGATAATAAATAAAAAGGGTTTATAAGCTAAGTCTAATTTGATATTTAAAATAATTAGTGTTTTGGAAAATACGTACTAATAAGTTGAAGGTTTAAGTCTTGCTAAGAACGATTTAGAGTTTATTTGATGAAGAGTCCTAGGTGGAATTAGGTAAAATAATGATTTATTAATAATTTAGTTGTTAGAAAATAATTGATAACTAAAATTAGTTGAAAATAAATTTAATGAGTGTTACTTGAAAGATAATAAATAAATTTTTAATGGGTTTTGATTAAAAGATAATAATTAAATTTTTAGTAATAAATATTTTACTAATTATGATTATTTCCATAAAAGGCTTTATTTGATATTATCATTCTATATATAATATCTATGTATTTTATTTTCTATCAAAAGCTATTATTTATTTGACTAAAATATCCTTATTATATATAATAATCGAAATTTACCCCTCCTAGGGTTTGTTGGAAATTACTAACAAAATCCCATTATGAAATATTTTATTCATGAAATAAAAATTAGCTTAGGGACAACTAGGTCATGATCATATTTCTATGGCTAACCACAATCATGAGCATATACAATCCTTCAATTCATCAAATCATCCAAATCTTGCATATAGACATAGATCTAAATTTATTAAGACATGACTTAACCTCTACTAGCATAAACATGATCATGACTTCAATAATCTAATCATGCATATAAATCTTATTCACCAATGGTGACATAATCTCTAGCATGCTTCATCACAAACACTACCTATGACATGCATCAAGCCTCAACTCATCATTCAATCCACCAACATAATCATTCCATGTATAAATCCCATCTCCTTCACAATCATACATATACTCATGCTTCAATCAACAACATCACATACTCAATCCCATCGCCAATCATCTTCTCACAACATTATCCTAGAGACATGATTCTAAAATTTTAAAAGGATGATTGAAGGTACTTACTTGATTGATGAATGACTTGAAGGAGTTTAGAGAAGATCTCAACTCCTAGATGGCTAATCTTGTTCAAGAAAGGTGGCGAAAGCATGGTCATGGAAGAAGAGTCCATTCGGCCAAGAGAGGGAATTTCGGTCCATGAGAGAGAGAGAGAGAAGAAGAAGAAGAAGTCATTAGTGTGATTATTCATATAGGTTTTCATTTGAGATCAAGTTTGAAGAGGATGATGTTGATAGAGTGAATTTACCTTGAAGATGTTCTTGTCCAGAAATTTCTGCTTTGATCCGAAGTAGCAAGATGTTTGGAGGAGTTTGATGTTAATATTGGTGTTGATGGATTCACAGCAATGAGTAGACTCAATCTGGAGATTTTCGTGAGGGTTTGAGATGGTTTGGAGGGGTATTAGGTGTAGAGAAGAAGTAGGTGTTCTTGGTGTAGTGTGTGTGTGTGTTCTTGAGGTTGCTGAAAATCGCGAGAGAGAGAAAGGATTTGCAGCTGCCGAATTTTTTGTGAGAGAGGGGCTGGCCAATTTTTAGTAGGGTTTAGGGAGTTGGTTCTGTGATTTGGAAGGGAAAAGGAAAGGTTAGTTGTTACAATCTTGGTAGAATATTTTTAGGAAGTGAATTTGGAAAGTAAATATCCTAAGAATATCTTGATTGCTTGGACAGCTTTGAAGTCTGCCATGGCTGATTGTTTAGCAGAATTTCGTGGGATTAATGCTGACTTATGGAGGCTTATGGTGGCCAAAAGTAGGGTGTACAATGATGAAGAAGAAGTCTGGTCCATTGAGCAAAATATTATGGAAGGTTGCTAGATAAGATGGCTGAAATTTTGGAAACCAATCAAGCTAAATTGCAGGGATTTGTTTGAGAGATTTTTGGACAGCCATTAATGGAATTTTGCACAGAAGTTCAAGGGGATAAATGGAGCTCTATTGATGGAGGTTTAAGGAAGGTTTTTACAGATTAGGGTTGGCGTTTTGGCTGGAAGAGAGATAGGAAACAAGCTGGACAAAAATCTGCACAGTGAATTTTCTGGCGGATTTTCGTCTGCCACTTCCAACCATTTTGCAGCGAGCTAGAAGGGGGTTTTAGGGGTATTCAAGGCTGGTTTCTAGCCTTCTTCATGGAGGAAAAACATGGCTAAGGTGCTGCACAAAATCTGGAAGAAAACAGCTTAGTTTTGGGCTCTCAAAACTGATTTTCGTACAGGATTTTTTTTCTGTTTTGCTCCAGCTTGTGCAGTCCGAAATTGGCCCAGAATTTTCAGGTTTCAAACTGATCCTAAAGACCATTTTTCTGGCAGCATTTGGGAGGGAATGTTAGCTAGAAATTTTTCCCTTTTGAAAGTACAACAAGCTAGAAAATTCCAGCTCATTCCATGAAGAAAGATGAACTAAGCTAGAGGAAAATTTCAGCAAGCTTACTAGAGGGATTTTTCCTCTTGGAATTCCTCACAACTCTTCCATATTTTTCAGACCATAAGAAGTCTTTCACCAAGACATTTTGATCCTAAAAGGTCTCAGCACTCTACTGAATTTTCTGGAAAGAAAAAGGCTAGAACATCTTGATCAAACTAATGAGTTGAGCATTGAGAAAAATTAAAGAACAAGGAAGAATGAATTTCCCTTCAAGAATTTCGAGTAGAGTAAAGAGTGAAATGAGAATTCTCCTAACATGTCTCTCCTAGGACATTATCACCACCTTGTTCTAGGCTTTTAAGGCTGAAACTAATCCTCCCTAAGCAAAAATAAAATTTAATCTAGCTAAAGCTTCTATGATGGAATTTGGACCCAAGACCTCAAGAATTAATTCCAATGCTCTAACCACTACACCACAATAACTCTTGTTGCTATTTCTACTAGAAAAATTATTTTCTATTCAATCCACAAGCTATCTCCCTATTTTCACCTCGGGCAAAATTTACCATTTTGCCCCTCTCACACGACACTCACCAACAAGACTTCAAGACAATAAAATTCAAATCCAAAGCACATAAAAATCATATGAAAATGTATTTAATTATGAAATGAAGTATGATATGCATCCTAACCCCCTTACTCTAAGGTTGGTTTCGACTGGGGTTTCACAATAGTTATATGGCTCTCCATCTGTGCCTCTATTTGTCCCTCAAAATCAGTGCGTGAATGAGAGCTAGCGGCCTAAGGGGTTGGTCTAGTAGGTGGCGCCGCTTCCTCCTCCTTATCAGAGGGAAGCTCCTCCCTTCCGGGATACTATACCTCATATTGGCTCTTCCACCTCTTGGCCCTTTCATCATAGCGATACCCATACTGAACCAAAGTATGCTCTGTCACTAGGTTGCGGTCAGTAGTAGACTCACTCAACTCTCTATCTAGTCGTACTCCAAAGTCTCTTAGAATATGCATAATAACCAAAGGGAATTTGAGGGCTTTGGCTGCAATGTTAGAGGAAACAACTTCTCACATAGAGTGAATGATGATTTGAGTAAGGGGAATAGGCTCATGGTTCCTCATCTTATCCAAAATATAAAGGTCAAGGATCCTAGACTCATTGAAGCCACTAACCTTGGGATAGACGTTGAAAGAAAAAATATAGACTAAGGCATGCCACTAACTCTCAAGGTCATTATTGGAGTAATACTGATATTGACCTATTTTTCCTTTTCTCCTCATACGAAAACTAGCCTTTACAGCCCCCATATCCTATGTAGGTTCAGAGATGATCTTTTGGTTATTATAGTCCACAGCTATCCATTGTTCCTCATCCGAGACTCCCAAAATTCTAGCTAGTATAGCCTTATCAAATTCAATGGGAATCCCTTTGACCACGGTAGAGATAACTTGGAGAGTATTTTTCCTTTTATCCTACATATTAGTATAAAATTCTCTCATGCGCACAGGACAATATGGACCTTCCATTCTAATGATGGGCTCCCACCTTAGGCACCTAACCATAGTAGAAAGCTATAGGGAATTGTCTAAAGATGGCTTGTATCACTTTTCTATTATAATCTTATTGTGTTGGTGCCTATCATACCTGATTTGGCACATAGAATCGGAAAATTGGGTCGTAGAGGCTTAAAAGAAGATATGGAGAAAGATGCATCTCGCGCCCTCTTAGCCCCTGGTGCTAGCCCTCTAGGTCATCTAAACATGATGGAAGGATGAAGAAAGATTGTAGAACAGAAAAATATGATGCTTTCAACTCACTCCTTACAATAAATACTCCATTCTCAACCTTCTCACAATTGCAACACCTTTCAACACCACCATTAACTTAACACAAAACACCACAAGATAATCAATAAACACCACTTAACTTCCTCCAGCACACCTGCAAGAAAACTAGACATATGCTAATCCAAACACAATTACAACAAGTTGGTTAAATCTACAATGTTCAATAGTGCTCAATGAAGCCATATTTAGCTCAGAATCACAATGCTCAATGGAAAGCTTATCAGCATAAGGCTAAGGGAAACATGACCAAGTATCCTTTATCCCAAAAAAAAGTATTCACAAAGAATGTATGCTCAATAACTTCTAGCAAGATGTAAAATAACAATGGCATTCGTCATAAAATAGTATCAATGATATTCTCATGCCAATGAATGCCCAAAGCAAGCAATCTTAATCAATCAAATCCTTTCTCAGAAAAGATTCAAGAATTTTCATCCAAAAATGCATAGAGAACTGCATAAAATTCATAAGAAAAAATTCAACCATAGAAAGTGTAGAAAATTCATACCATAATGAGCTCCAATACATGGGCAATGATTCTATGCAAAAACTTTAAAGAAATCGTGCCCCTAATAGAAGGATTGAAAAATGGGTTTTGGGTGAAAAGATTAGATTTTTCCTTATTTTGAACTAAACTTTCAAGAATAAAGTGAGAATTTTGTGTTTTGGAAGTGTTTTGGAGGTATATAAAGTGATCTGGCGGTGTTTTGAAGATGAACCCAGCGATAGGTTGAAAGAAAATTTGAGAGGGATGAAAGTTTTTGAACAAAAATGACCAAGAAGGCCAGCTTTAAGTGTTGGCCTATCGTCAGGCTTGTTTTGTCTGCGTTTGCCTGTCGGGCTAACTCTGGCAAAAAATCAAAATTTTTTATTGGAATTTAATGGAAACAAAGAAAAAGAACACGAATGCATGAAAAGAATACAGTCTAACAATCAAATAAGTGAAAGTAAATGAGAATTAAAAAGATTGTTCAGCAAAAGAAAAAAAACTAAAGCAGTTTAAAATCAACGTTTCCTATGGTCTTGGTCCCATGGTTGGTCTCCGTATTACCTGGAAGTGATCCCAGTTAACAATCACCAAGGAGATTGGCTAACTGTCTAATTTGATCCTCAAGGTTGCGCGTGGACGCCTCCAAATTTCTTGTGGTCGCATCGATTCCTTGGAACCGCGTTTCCATCCCAGTTACAAGTTTGGTGGCCAGTTCCTCCAAGGATGGTTTCGTTGGTAGGGCATTGTATGGCAGAAGTGGTTGAGTCGTTTGCATCCCTAAGTTTGAAGAAGCTTATCGAGATTAGTTTTGATTATTCCAAGAAAAGTTAAGGTGATTCCTCCCACTTGGTTTGTAAGTTTGACTATAAGGATTCTTACCTTACCGACCATTACCTACAAACACTTCTTGTTCTAATACTTCTTGTGAAGACCTCATATTTTGGCACTCATAGTTTAGATACCCTTCCCCACAAAAATCACAATTCACACTCATTACTTGTCCTTAAGAAGGAGGTATGACCAATTGATCCACTTTCTGGGTGAGTGCTTCCACATTTGCCTCTAATGTAGCCATTGCATCCACCTTGTATACTGCATGTACACAAGCTCTAGACCGTGAAATACCCCAAGCATAGTTATTCGTAGCCAGATGTCAATCAAATCAAATACCACTTCCAGGGTTTTGGAATTGATGGAGCCTTCTACAGAAGCATTAACTAATTACCTCGTAGCAAAACTCAACCCACTATGAAAAATCTATATTTGCATTCCCAACTTGCAACCATGGTGAGGATATTTTCTCAGTATTTCTTTAAACCTCTCCTAACACTCATAAAGGTTTTCGGACTCTAATAGTTGGAAAGTAAAAATGTCAATCATAAGTTTGGAAGTTCTAGCTGGTGGGAAATATTTGGCTAAGAATTTTTCAACTAACACATTCTAAGTAGTAATGGATCTAGTGGGCAAAGATTTTAACTATGATTTTGTTCAATCTCTTAAGGAAAAGGGGAAGAGTCTTAGCTTTATAGCATCCTCAAAAACACCATTCATCTTAAATGTGTCACATATTTCTAGAAAGCTCGCAAGGTGAGCATTGGAATCTTCCTCAGATAACCTGTCAAATTGGACCATATTCTGGATCATTTGGATCACATTGGGTTTTATCTCCAAATTATTGGCCTCTATCCTAGGCCGTGTGATACTAGAGCCCGTACATGAGATTACGGATTTTACAAAGTCATTCATAATTTGCCTATTGGCTCCACCGTTACCACCATTGTTGGGCTGATTTACCTCTATCTCTCCTTACCCTTTCACTTATAGCCTTTTGGACCTTAGTGAGAGTTCTTTCGATTTTCGGATCAAGGTCAACTATCTCGGCTTTGGATCATCGGGTCATAAACTAAGGGTAAGGTCTACACAAGACATAAAATTGTGAGATTAAAGAATTTACAAGTTAGACAGTTAGGATATGTTTACAATTTCAGTTACAAAGAGTTATAATATATATAGACATTAAATTACATATATACAAAATATGGAACCTAGTCATACAAGGAACATATATATATATAAATATATATATATATATATATATATTCACATATTTACATACTGACATATAAATATATAAACATGGTTAAATAAACAAAATTCAAGCTTTTATGATATTGTTTCCCGACAACGGTGCCAAAAACTTGATGTGTAAATTTTGGATGTATAAAATAATCAATTTTAAATCTATCTCTTAGTCAAGTTTTAATTAAAACATTAATCTCAAAATACACAAATGAACAAGTATACTCATCGCAAGCATAGTATAGATAATTAATGAGTATCTATCTTCAAAGGAACAAGTACATACTAATTACATTTCATTCATTGTTTAATCGACCTAATAAAGTGAGAAAATAATAAAAAGAAAAATAAATAAATATATACAATTAAAGGATGTAGGTTTATATAATTTAGACAATTATCCTAGAAATCATGGCAATGAACCAATTAGCAATTCTCTCAATTGATTATCATCTTGACATCATGAAGGAATGTAAAATAAAATTCAATCGTTTGTTAAGTCATGAATTTACTTAGGTAAATTCCACTTCGTTTGTTAATCCATGGAATCCTATATTTTGATTGATATTAATAGATTTGTCAATCAAGCTAACATAACCAAAACATGCATTAAACTCATCATTATATATTTTGATTCAATTAGTAGATTTGTCAATCAAGCTATCCTAACTAAAATATACATGAATCTCAATTTCTTAAAATCATGAAATTAGCTAATGACCCTATGTTAAGGCGAAAACAACTTAACATTTAATCATTTAGTTCTAAAATCCTAACTTCATCATTCAAATCCATTAAGATTTAACAAATCAGAAATCAATGTAACAGAACTCCTAACATCATTTTGTCAAAGTTAATTAGAAGAACTCGTATCAATAACCAATGAAATCAAGTAATCAAATACAAAAAAATGACAAAGAATTGATCAAATAACTGAATTAACATAAAATCATTAATCCCAAAGTAATGTTAAATTACAATAAAGACATTAAATACATCATTGCTAAAGAAAAAGAAGACAAAGATAAAAGAAAGCACTCATAGACAAGCCTCTTTCTTCTTCCTTGAAAACTCCCTTGAACAATCCTCCTTGATTTGGGTGAACTCCTCATTCAATGAGAGATTCAGAATTTTTGCTTATGAATCCACCTCTCTCTACTGTATATCCTCAAACCCTTGTGTTTTTTTGTGCTTTTATAGGCCTCTTGGATGCTAAATTCATGGCTAAGAAAGTCTTGGCCAACTAGGAGTAGGAAAATACCATGATTGAACAATCCCTAATTTCGTGTATAGAATATTCGCCTCTAGAGCGTACCTGGCGCCGGGTACCTTCAATCCACCGGGCGCCGGGTGCACTCTATTCTTTCTCTATTTTTACTCTATTTTTGGATTTTTCTCCTTGACAGATAGAAGGGACCCGACGCTAGGAGCACTTGCCAGACTTGGCACTAGGTCTATTCTGGAATTTCCCCTGAAGCTTGCTCCAATTCTTCTGCTACAGCACAATGGACCTAGCACCTAATCCATTGGCTAGGCCTGGTGCCAAGTCTATTATGGTTTTGTGCTCTTTCTGCTCAAAATCTACTCAAATCTACACATATTTACCAAAAATATCTTTTACAAATAAAATATTAAATAGGAAGGAATATGCTTAGTTATTATAACAAATGTATCTCAAAACACCCTTAAATAACTAGAAAAAGAATAGCGATTTTAGCCCCTATCAGATCCTTTCTTGTAAGCTCCCATGTCTTAGATTCTTCCAAAGTGCCATGAAGTGTAGCTTGTACTTCCATCTCCATTCTTTAGCTTTGGCATATTGCTTGGATGGATTCCTATCAGAAACTGCTGTTGAAACTACCTCGCACGGCTTCTCGTCAATGGTCCGGGCAAGCTCGGCTTTTCTTCAGTTCTGTTTTCTCCTCCTTCTTGCATTTGGTCCTCTTAGGCAAGTTGATCCCTATCATTTTCCCCTTCCTAGAATAGGAGAAAGATCAGCCACATTAAAAGTAGCACTTACATTATACTCACCTGGTAAATCAATCTTGTAGGCATTGCCTCCATATTGCTCAAGAACTTGAAACGGTCCATCCCCTCGCGGTTCAAGCTTTAACTTATGTTGGATAGGAAATCTTTCTTTGCTCAAATGCACCCATACCCAATCTCCTGGCTCGAATATCACTTGTTTCCTTCCTTGATTATGCTTATATGCTATCATCTCGTTTCTATTTCAATTTAGGACTTAATCTTCTCGTGCATAGACTTTTCCATTTCAACCTTCTTTTTGCCATCAAGGTTCAAATATTCATCTATAGGTAAAGGAGACAAATCCAAAAGAGTTAATAGATTAAATCCATATACAACTTGAAATGGAGAATATGAAGTGGTAGAATGAATAGTTCTATTTTAGGAAAACTCTATGTGTAGGAGGCATTCTTCCCAACTTTTCAAATCCTTCTAATGATTGCCTGTAGTAGTTGTGTTAAGGTTTAGTTGACAAGCTCCATTTGCCCCATCTGTCTGTAGGTGACATACTATAGAAAAGAATAATTTAGTTCCAATTTTTGTCCACAATATTCTCTGAAAATGACTTACAAATTTTGAATCTCTATCTGATACAATGCTTCGTGGTATTCCATGTAGTCTTACCACTTCTTGAAGAATAACCCTACAATATAAGTAACATCGTTAGTTTTTGTACAAGGAATAAACTGAGCCATTTTTTAAAAAATGATCAATAACAACAAAAATAGAATCCTCCCCCCCCTAGTTCTAGGTAATCCTAATATGAAATCCATAGAAATGTCTAACTAAGGTGCATTAGGGGTAGGTAAAGGAGTATATAGTCAATGAGGTAATGACTTAAATTTGGCCCTTCTACATGTAATGCATGAACAACAATACTTCTCTATATCTCCTCTCATTTCGGCTAGTAAAAATGCTCTTGTAGGCTGTCTAAAGTTTTAGCAACACCAAAATGTCCTATTAAACCTCCCCCATGAGCTTCCTTCACAAGCAAATCTCATAATGATGCTCTTGATATGCAAAGTCTTTCCTCTTTAAACAAAAATCCATCATGCCTATAAAATTTATAGAATACACACTTTTCACATGCATGATAAATTTCTCTAAAACATTCATCTTTTGTATACAATTCTTTAATGTGTTCAAAACCAAGTAATTTAGCATCGAACGAGTTCAAGAGAACATACCTTCGAGACAAGGCATCCGCAACTATATTTTCCCTACCTTTCTTATACTTGATCACATATGGAAATGCACCAGTGAACTCCATCCATTTGAAATGCCATCCATTCAACTTTTGTTGGCCTTTAAGATGCTTCAGGGTCTCATGATCAGTATGAATAATAAATTCCATAGGTAATAAGTAATGTTGCCAATGGTGCCATGTCCTCACTAAGGCATATAACTCTTTATCATAAGTGAAATAATTTAATGGTGCTCCTGATAATTTTTCACGGAATATGCAGCCGGTTTTTTATCCTAAGTTAGTACAACACCTATTCCTACTCCACTAAGCATCACATTCAACTTCAAAAGCCTATCAAAATTAGGCAACGATAACAATGGAGCCTCACTTAATTTTTGTTTCAATGAATTGAATGCTTCTTCTTGATCACTTTCCTATTTAAACCCAACATTTTTCTTTGCAACCTCTATCAATGGAGTGGCTACTATGCTAAAATTATTAATGAATCGCTTGTAAAAACTAGCCAACCCGTGAAAACTTCTTACCATAATCACGGTTGTGGGCATTGGCCAATCTTGAATTTCCTTAATTTTCTCTTCATCTAATTTAATGACCTTAGAGCTTACAACAAAGCCAAGAAAGGTTATCTTTTCTAAATAAAAGGAACATTTTTCAAAGTTTGCATCAACCTTTCTCTACTAAAGGTAACAAGTACGTATTTAAGATTATGCAAATGATTTTCATAAGTTTTGCTGTAAATTAAAATGTCATCAAAATACACCACAACAAATTTTCCAATGAAGTCCCGCAACACATAATGCATCAATGTCATGAAAATGCTAGGCGCATTTGATAATCCAAATAGCATCATAAGCTCTATTTTGTTTTAAATGCAGTTTTCCATTTATCACCTTCCCTTTTCCTAATTTGATGATATCCATATTTTAAGTTAATTTTTGAAAATACATATGATCTATGTGTTTATCTAGCAAATCATCAAGTCTAGGAATGGGATAACGATATTTTAACGCTATGTTGTTGCTCTCAGAATAAAGTCAATTTGGTGTTCTATTCCATATATCGGGGGCAATCTTCTAGGAACCTCGTTTGAAAACAAATCTTGAAATTCTTCTATAAGACTTGAAATTTCACAAGTCAAAACAAGAGTTGTGTCATTAGTAGTGAGATAGATACTATTGCATAATAAAAGAAATACTGGTTCTTTTACTTTTAGAGAATCTACCACCTTACATTCTTTTGCGAAGAAGCCCACTCGTTTCTTATCTCTACTCTCTGGCTTTTCTTCTCTCTTTTTATTTACTCTCCTTTGCTTTTGTTTCTCTTTTTCCTCACTCTCCTGTTTTTTTTTCACTTTCTTGAACACTCTTTTTCTTTTCTTTCTCTCTCATGATTTTATGATCTACACTTACTTCGTTCAAAGACATTAGCAAAAGAATGTACTTCTTCCCTTCCTTATACATAGTATAAGTATTTTTATTTCCATCATGTACAACTCCCATATCATATTGCCATGGCCTTCCTAAGAGTAACTGGTTGGCTTGCATTGGAACAACATCACCTAATATTTCATCTTTGTACTTTCCCATGTCAAATGCAATCAAAGCCTATTTATTAACCTTAAATTCTCCACTATCATTTAACTATTGCAATTTGTAAGGGTGTGGATATTTTCTCATTTACAATCCTATCTCTTCTACCAAAGTAGCATTTATCACATTAGTGCAACTTTCATTATCAATGATCTCACTACACGGAGCCATTTTGATAAAACACATTATGTAGAAAATATTTTTTTCTTTGTTGATGATGTTCATCTTCTTTTACTTAGGTATTTAGAGACTCCTAGCTACTCTTAACAATGCACATACTTGTCCAACTTTTTCTCTTTCTTCAGTAGTTGCCTTCTCTTCTAGTTGCGTATCTTCTTAACTTTCTTTTTCTTCCTCTTCAGATGAAACCTCACCAAATGCATTAGTATATATCACCTTCTTGCTTGGACATTCATGAGCCGTATGTCTGTACCCCAAACAATGAAAACATTTAATATCCTGACTTCTTGGTTTTTCGAATGCCTTGCCCTTATCTCTACTTCCTTCCTCCTAGGTCTATTGAAATCTCTAGGAGGTGGCCTCGAAGCTCCTTTTATCTTTAGAGTCGGTTTATTGTACTCCTTGGTTGGTGGGTGGGCATTAGTACCGCTCCTCACAAATGGCCTTCTTTTCAATTATTTTTTGACTTTCATAGCTATATGCACCATTTCGTCTAAAGTTTCATACGAGTGCAGCTCAACTACATTAGCTATCTCTCGGTTTATTCTACTTAGAAATCTCACTTTGGTGGCCCGTGAATTTTCATTTACAACTGCCCTTATCATCAGTGCCTCAAGCTCCTTATGATAATCTTCAATGCTTTTATTCCTTATTCTAACACTTCAAGTCTTTGATATAGCTTGTTGCAGTAATGATGTGGCACAAATCTCACCCTCACTAGATTTTTCATCAATTCTCACGTTCTAACTCATTTTCTCCCATTCTACTTCGATTAACCAAAATCTACTCCCACCATACCAATGCATATTCTGAATGTTGGAATATATGCCCTCTAGACTAGTTTCCTGATTTAATTATTAAATTTATTAATAAAAGAATTTATTCTCAAATTTTATTTGTGAATTTATATTTTATTTGTGCATGATTTTCGTTTCGAAAGGACCTATTGTGTTTAAGTAAGCGATTCATGTGAATGAGGGTCTTTCACAGTAAGGTATGGATCACGAGTTACTTAATACATAAATATTTATTCTTAACTGATTGATGAGAATGAGAATCTCATCATATTTAGATTATTGTGTTATGAATTCTAAATGGGGAATGACTTACCTTTAACAAGTGAGTAGTCCACTCACTTCATAGCATGAGTGTATTTTGAATACGTAGAACATGATCTGTGATAGTGGTTTCTAAAAGTACTATTTAGAAGAAACCCATACTATTACTGCTACAATATGGACTAATACTCTACCACTTGAGTATGAGTTGGTAGTTTAACGAAGCTAGAAGCATGTACTTTGATATATTGTAGTTGAGGTTCTTTCGTAGAGCCTATATACTTATATGTTGGGTATATGTTACTAATTAGTTAAGACAAACTTGCACAAGATAATTTCCACGCTATATCGCCCATTGTGACTGTTCAAATGATCTAAATATCTAGGGCCCTGGGGAACATGATTTGGATGTTTACTTTAGAGGAGCTCCATTAGAAAGTGAAAACATTGCAGGAGTCATGGATCATGGGACTAGAGGTCTAAGGATGGTAGATGTCTATTAGAGAGGTGTTAGTACACTCATTCTCTCTAAATGCATGGCGATGCGTAGAAGGGTATTTTAGTCATTACACCTATAGGTCGAAGACTATATTAACATATCATTATCCCTAGGATCAATATTTCCTTATGGTGATATTAGAAAATATTTAAAATACAAAATATAGCTATTTATATAGCCAGAGTATTTTGATCATTTTAGTAGCCAAAGCGATGCGTCTTTCAGTCCCCAGAATAGCTCTTAAGTCCTGACAGATTTGGGTTAAGAAATTGGTCTTGATAATTATGAATTTTATTTTATTTAAATAGTCTAATTTATTATTGAACTAGAATAAAATAAAAGGCCCAAGAGAGAGAGAGAGAGTATATATTTTATCTAGTTTAATTTGTTAACTAATTATTCAGGGCCCAAGGCCCAAATTGAATAATTAAAAAATTAAAATAGGTATGAACTAGATAAAAGGATTGATATTTTATATTAGTCTATTTGGGCTTGTTAATTATTTATTTGGCTATTTAATGAAGCTTGAAAAATAAATTATTGAGACTTATTATTTATGGGTGTTCAAGCCTCAGAGTAAATTATTTTATCTGACCCAATAAATAAGACCAAGGGTAAAATAAAATATAAAATAAATAATACGGGATGCATCCCATATTGTTTGGCATGAGAAGATAATAAAAAGCATTGTGCTTTTTATTTCATGCTCTTGGTCTTTCTCTCTCTCTGTCTCTCTCTCTCTGTGCATGAAAAGAAATGAAAAGGAAATCAAGACACATGAAGAAAGAGAGCTAAGTCTGTGAAGTAATCATAGGGGCTAAAATGATAGCAAACCCAATTCACAGTAGCCTTCACCGATAGAGGAAAGAGTATCATTTCGGAAGCTCAAAAGTTTCGCCTGAATGAGACGAAGTCAATGTTTACAAGGATATGATCCAGTAACTTCAAGCATCCTGGTATAGACATCTTCTTCAGTGCCAATAAAGTCATTTAAACACAGAGGTAAAAAGCTTCAATGATACTCTATAAATTTTTTCTCGTTCTGTAAACATGCTTTCGGTGTTTGCCATTTTCGTCCTACACTGAAAACCCCAACACTGCAAGCTTCACTTTATTTCCCTCACTATAGTCTTGGCAATCAAATAAAATCTCCATTTTTCTTTCCCGCTCAAAGTATACCTCGACATCACTCTTACCCTAAAATTGTGGTACCTTCATTTTTATGTTCTTCATATCCCATTCTTCCTCATTTTCAACTCTCCTCCTCCCTTTCATCATATTACCCTGATATTGCTCTCCAAATTCTTCCTCTGGGTATCCCTCTTCCCATTATATTCTTTCTCGATATTTCTTTCTACACCTCTCATATGATTTTCTCCCAATCTCTCTCAACCTCTGCCTCTACCTTTTCTAAACCCATTTCTTCCTCCTCTTATCAGAGTAGGTTGATATCTACTAACATAATATTCATCTCATTCTTTCCCTAGTTGTACATTCAGTCAAGGAATGTTATAGCCTTCTAGTTGATCCTTCGTTGGGCAGCAGTGAAAGTTTGGTCCTGCTGTGCTTGCAGTTCTGACATTTCCCTCCATATTCTCTCCATACTCCTTTGTAATGAGATGAGTGTTTCTCGGAGATCTCCTGGCTCCTCTGGCTGTCTAGCTATTCTGCTAAGGTTTAATCGAGAAACTTCATCACCTTATGTCATAATTAGGGTTCTAAGGATAATATACCTACAAAAAAGTTTAGAAACAACAAAGGTTTGTTTTCTCACTTCACTCCTTAGTGTTTCCACTTAACTCTCATGTTTTCGCTCTTTCGACTCTCTTTGCTCGATACTCTTTCCCTCTTACCTTTTTCTTCACTCAAGTACTCGCTTGTTTAACCAAATTCCTCCCCAACACAAAAGTTTTAGTCTACTAGTTAGTTTTCCTAAACTCTAGGATGTTCAATCTTAACAAATAGCTGAATAGACACTAGAAATCAAGAAGTAATACCCACGAAGACAACACTAACAAGAGAACAATGAAGCATGAATCAATAATACTTTTCACAATGTTATGGAAACGACATTAAAAACAATAGATTGAGGATAAGCAAGAATGCTAGCAAATAGAATAAGATTATATTGGACACATAAAGCTATCACTCAAGCCACTTCTTTTCTTAGGGACATGTCATCAAACACTTGGTGTGTATATGGTGCGTTGTCATTGAGAACTTTCATCAAACACCTTGTGTTCAACATTTATCAAATGAACCTTCCATATGAACCAATCAAGCCCAACAATTCCACAATAACATGAAACAAAATATTTTGAAAGATCTTTCAACAACAAGAATTAATATATCTCAATAGATCTCAAGATTTGGCAAGAATAAGTGAGATTCTTTTGGGGAAGTTTGGAGTGCAACCTTTGCTATATTTTTCACTCTTCTTTTTACTAATATTCAAGCTAAGATAGGAATCTAAGCTTAACCTTACTTGATACCAAATTTGATATGAGATTGAGGGGCACTCTTTTAGTATAAACCTTTTTGAATGGCCTAACAATAACTTTTACAAGAACAAGAGACCAGGACATAAGCTCTTTAGTGAAGAGAGAAAAAGGAAATTAGACACAAGATAATAACTTTTCCCACAAACCAAGAACCCTATTAGATCTAGCTAATAGAACCTAAGATTTAATAGTTTAGGCCTACCACAAAAACACCTTAATACCCTTGATTTACTAGAAGATCAAGAATAGGAAGGATAGGAGATTGTGGGCATTCAATAAGCAATAAACAAGAACCCTAAAAGAACATGTAATTAGAACCTAAGTTTAGTTTGTAAGTAGAATTATCCAAAGAGTTTATAGACACTTACTTAAGGGTGGACTAAGCCCATAGGTTGGTCTTGGAATTAGGGATGAACTCCATGGTTCAATCCTTCATGAAGACATTTTGATAGGACCTAAATTAAGTATATATATCCTAGTTATTTGAGGCTATTTTGTGATATATTTTGTTCAATAACTAGTCATATTCCTTCATATTTGAGATTTTACCCTTGAAACGGTATTTGGTGCATTATTTCAGATTTTAGGGGTAAAATAAGATAAAACGTCACAAAACAGAACAGAGGCGGCACCGGACAGGATAGGGAAATCGGCGCCGACCACGTGCTGTTGGCACGCACTTCAAGGTGATAAAAAAAAGCAGTGAAATGGAGAAAAACAGAAATAAAACATCCCTGGCTAGGAGGCTAGAGGTGGCGCCGGCTGTACTCTGGAAAAAATGGCATGAAAATCAAGAAAAAATCGGTGAACGACTAGAGAAACAGATCACAACCGGTGCCGGCCCTAGGCAGGATAGGCGGTGCCGGCTGCACCCTGAGATTAAGGCGGTGCCTCAATTTTTGTAACACCTCACTACCTAGGCCCAACAGGGCCGGGGATGTCGCCCCATCTAAAGGACAATGGGTCTTTATAACTAGGTCACACCAACGAAAATAAAATCAATACTTTAAAAATTAAACTTATTACAACCCAAAAATTCAAGAACAAATCCAAAATAAATTGTTCACTATCATCTCCCAAAACAACACATAAAATAAATAACACAAAATCTTCAAAGTAGGCAACAATCTAGCTACTCATCTCCACAGTAGGATTGACTTGGAAACATAGCATAAAAGGTGATGAGATAAAAATCTCAATAAGCCCGTGTGTGTTTTGACTGTTCAGGTAAAACAGTTGTGTATGCAAGTTGTAAAAATTGTATAGAAGAAAATGCTGGCAAGTAATAAATAAGAATTAAAAATAAAGAGTGGCGTTTTGCTTTTTAAACCATACATGTATACAATAAATACAACCACTCAAATGGGTAGCCATGGGTTACCACATATTGGGCCCCATGACCATATAATGGTCAGAATGCTACACTTTGTGCAGACTGACAAAAAGGTAGGTGATCGGCCTATCGGGTAAGATACTTCTCATTCTCTACACCCAAACATACCAATTGTCCACTCTGGAAATACACAGTCCATTTGACTGAAACTTGCTAGCTCGGACCGGCATGACTAAGTAGTACTGTCACTTCTCTAAATTGAGTTCATCTTTTGGAGGTGGCCTCCTGCCAGAAGACTCGCTCTTACTCTTCAAAACTAGTACTACTAGTCTGTCCTTATTAAGTACTCAACGTTGATTGTCCCACTTGGGAGAAAATGGATAAAACATTACTTTACTTGCAAATAGCAATTAAGGGTTTCTAAAATTCATGTCAAAGTGGGTTTTTAGAAAGAGTTTAGTGTTTGTGCAAAACTACTTGTTTGGTTTTCAAATGATTTGTTTGACTGAACAAGAAAGGAAACAGTCCTTAATTGCCTTTACAAAATGAGTATCCATACATTTCGTGTTTGGCTTGCCATAGTAACCTTTGTTATCAAATAAGTTTATGCAGGAGCTTACCTGATCCTTTGCTTGCAAGTTCACAAATCTTCTAAAGCTGACCTAACCCCGCTGGGGTAAACACAAGTCATATGGTTATACTCAAGTTATATTCGCTTCCATAAATAATCCTAGTTCAACTTATTACAATCATGACCCTAATGTCCTAAGCTTTAAGGCTAGATGATAAAGGGTTTTATAAAATAAGTCTAGCTTGATAAGTGAAAATAACTAGGGGTTGTAAAATAATTACTAATATGTTATAGGTTCAAATACAAATCTTGAGTGTTGTTATTAATGAATAAACCAGGGTTTAATTGATGAAGAATCCTAAGTCCTAGATGATATTATTAAAATAATAAATTATTACTAATTTCTTAAGTAATAATTAATAGATAGAAATAATAAATAAATTTTATTAAATTTTGATCAATAGATAATAAAAAAATTTCAATAGTATTTATGAATATATGGCCTACAAGATTAATATTTTACCTATTATTATTTATATAAAAAGCTTTATTTATTATTATTATTATTATTATTATTATTATTATTATTATTATTATTATTATATATAAATATTATATGTATTATCTTTAATAAAAAATATCATTTATTTGGCTAAAATATTACTATTCCATTTAATATTCCAATTCCATCTTCCTAGGGTTTTCGAAATCTTTGGAGGAAATCATAATATTAAAATTGGCCAAACCTCTACTAAGCATAGTCATATTCATGGCTTCAATGAAAACATGAACATAATACCCTATTCACCAAATGTGACATAATATCTACCATGCTTAAACATTCACACTCACTTAAGACACGAAGAACATGCATCGATCCACAAGAAATTTCATAAAACTTAACCATGGCCAAACATTCTCATGCTCCAATCTCAATTCCTTCATGCATAAGTATATACTCAAACCCCAATCATATTCTATCCCTTTCCATCAACATCTAAGAGACATGACTTTAGAATTAAAGAGAATGTTAAAGAGAAATACTTGGTTGATGACTATCTCGATGAAGATTCAAGGAGATCTATACGCTTAGGAGGCTTAAATCATCCAAGAAAGAAGAAGAAAAACAGCCATGGTTGTAGTAACCATTTCGGCTGAAAGTGAGAGAGAGAGAGAGAGAGTATTAGTATGACATGTTAAAGATTGAAGGGAAGAAGATGAACAAAAATTGTTCTTGGTTACCTTGATGGTGTTCTTGAGACTTCAAGAAAAATTTTAATTTTTTATCCGATTGCAAATTTTTGTTTTCAAGATTTGATGTTATAAAATCCAGAAATGGACTCTAGGAAGTGAGTAGGCATGATCTGGAGTTTTTGGAAGGGATTGAAAGTGTTTAGAGTGGTCTTAGGCTTGAAGAAAGGTAGTGTGTGTTCTTGGAGAAATGGAGAGAATTGGAGAGAAAGTGCTGGACGAAATGCTGAAGGTGTTGGCCGAATGATTGAGGGATTTGTGTAATTTGATTTTCAGATTAGGGAGAAGAGGGAAATCTGGTTATTTGAAATTCAAATGGAGTAATTTATGGAGTGTTTTATAGTAGAAGATATGGTAATGTTGTTTGATTGATGGAGGTTCTTTGGAGCTACTATGGCCAACTGGTTTTGCTGTGGTTTTGCTGAAATAAATGAGTGTTGAAGGAGCTATAAGGTTGGCTAAAATGCTGAGTTCAATGGTGGGAGAATTTCTGGTTTTTGAAGCTTAATCCAAGGGAGTTTTCATGAAGCAATTGCTAGAATTTTTGAACTTCAATTGAAAGCTTGATTGGAGTAATTGAAGGAGGAATTTGAGGAGTGGCTATGGAGTTAGGTCAGTGAAAGAGGGTAATGGAGTTTAGTTCATGGCTGACTAAGGTTAACTACACAGAAGTTTGAGGTGGTTTTCGGACAAGGCTTGAAGAGAGAGCTAGGCTGTAATTTTTCTAGTTTGAAATTCGAATTGCTTGCTAGAATTTGTTGTGCAATTTTTTTGCAATGTTTCGGCCGATTTGCAGAGGGTTTGGAGAGGTATTAGAGGGTCCTTTAAGGCTAGTTTCCAGCCTTCTTTAAAGAGGAAAGACAGAGGTAATCTACTGGTCTGAAGGGTAAAAGAAACAGCTTTGTTTTTTGCTTGCTAAGCATCGAAGTTGTCCAGATTTTTTTTCTGGTTTGCACAGCTTTGTGCAGTCCGATTTTTGGCAAAGAATTTCAATCTTCAAGCTGAATAAGTTGGCCATTTTTTTGGCAGCATTTGAGTAAGAAAGACGGTTGAAATTTTCGAAGGCTAAACTATCCAAGAACCTAGAAAAATTTCAGATTGCTTCCATGAAGAAGATGAACACTATGGAATGTCCTAATCCCTATTTTCAATCAAAACTCTATCCTCTAAAATCCATTTTCGAAATTCCAAGACCAAAAATCCTTGCTGAAATTTGCTGGAATTAAAACATAGATTTGGATAATTTGAACAAACTTAATTGGTAAAGAATTTAAGGTAAGCTAGCAAATAAAAGGACATGAATCCCTTAAGAATACTTTTAGGGCATAAGAATAGGATTAGGACATTCCCTTCATGTCTCCCCTAGGACAATACTCCTATTTCTACTTATGGAATGCAAGGGCCGAAAAAAAATTCAACTTAAAAAAAAATATAATCATGATAAAACTTAAATGATGAGATTTGAACTCAAGACCTTAGAGATTAATTCTAAAGCTCTAACCACTAAATCACAATAACTCTTGTTCTTATTTTCTCTCCCAAATATTCTTCCTATTTAATCTTCAAACTATCTTTCTATTTTGACCTCAGGTAAAATTACCATTTTACCCTTCCTACTCAATAAGCACAACTAAGCCTTCTAAACTATAAATCATAAATCTAAAGCACAAAAAATCATTCAAATATATATATTCATGCAAGAAAATATGATATGCATCCCGAACCCCTTACTCTAGGGTTGGCTTTAGGTAAGGTTTCACAATTTTCGTGTGCGGTTTTTGGTAATTTGTAGAGTTTTAGTATTTTTCCACTTCTAGTCGGCCAAGAACCCTGAAGGAATGAAATTAGGCACTTATAAAGCCTAAAAATAAAGGAAAAACACAAGAGAAATGAGAGAATTCGCAGATCATAACATCAAATCACTCAAATCAAGGAGGATTATCCAAGAAGGTCTACAAAGGAAGAAGAAGGAGACTTGTCTATGAGTGCTTTTTTATTTTAATTTGTTTTCTTTTTCTTGAACAATGATGTATTAATTGTTTTATTGTAATTTGACATTATTTTAGGTATTCATGATTTTTAGAATTACTTTGATCTTTTGATTAATTAATTGTTATTCTTGGTATTTAATTTCTTGTGCTGATTACGAGATTAATTGGTTGTTTCTTTCCATTAACTTACTAGACCAAAGGGATTAATGGTGGTTTTAATTGATTGATTTCATATTTGTTGTTTATTAACTTGCTTGACCATAGGGGTTAATTGCTAAGAACTGAGTAATTAAAGGTTAATTGATGTTTGCCAAGCCAAGGATTCATTGGTTAGCTTCATATTTTAAATTTGCCAAGACTACGGAAATTTAACCAAGGATTGTGTTTAATGCGTCTTTTAGGTAAATTAGTTGAGACATACCAAGTGATGTTAATTTATCTAGAAGATAGTGATTTCATGGATTGATCAAAGAAGTGAATCTATCTTAATCCTTCATGATGCCAAGAGAATAATTAGTTATGATAATGATTGAATACTTTAATATCATGTTTGTCAAAATAATGGTTTGAGTTACATAATTCTCCATCCTTGATATGTATATATTCTTTTCTTTTATTTTCTTTTTATTATTTTTTACTTTATTGAGTCGGTTAAACAATGAAAGAAAAAGGATTAATGCATACTTGTTCCTTGAGGATCGACACTCGTTTGAACCCTATGCTATGCTTAATAATGCGTACGCTTGCTCATACGTGTAATTTGGGGTTAACATTTTAATTTAAATTTGATTCGGAATGTACTTTTTTTATATGATTTTTATACCCAAATCCATACACATCACATATCTTCATTCATTTTTCATTTAGAATGTCTATCTTCTTGTCTTTTACAGTATCCAATGCAGTATATATCAAAAGGCCTTCAAATACTAGCTAATAAAGTTTTAAATATTATAAAACGGTCCTAAATTAGCAGAACAAAATACATTTTGTCGAGTTTCCAGATCCAAGCCGGCACCGCTCTGGCTACTTTAGGATGTCACCGGTTCAACTCTAGTGGAAAAGTTCCGTTTTCGGTCCAAAACCCCAACAACTTAGCTCCTTTAAGGTGCACCATCTGGTGTCGGTTTTGGCTGTTGCGCTGGTGCCACCTATCCTCTATCCGATAGCATTGAGTGGTTTCTTCTACTTGAACCAACAACAAAATTTGTTCTTGCAATCCTTCCAATATTGTCCAAAGATCATCCCACTTCAAATGCACGTGTAAATATGCTTGAAGCTATTGTTGAAACTGCCTCATACGGCTTCTCATTAACAGTCTGGACAAGCTCGACTTTTCTTCTGTTCCGTCTTCTTCCTCTTCTTGCGTTTGGTCCTCTTGGCCAAATTGATCCCTATCGTACCACCTCTCATTTTCATGCATTCATATATAAATAAAATGACATTTCATAAGCATATTAGTGGATGGGTAATTATGTGAATACAGTATGGAAATATATTTGCATATTTTTATGAGCATTTATTTGAATAATTATATGACTACTTTTTATGCCATTTGTCTATGGGTGAAATTTTTATGTAGGAAATTTGTGTACACTTATATGAATATATTGTGATACTTTATAATAATTAATTTTATCTCTGGAATAGGAAATTATTTATTAGAAAGTATTTTATGCATCTATTTAGTGAAAAACAATGTTTTGGAGTAAATGTGAGAAATCGATTTTTTAAGGGACTCATTGTTGATTTGTTTTAATAGCTTGACAATCTTAATTTTTTACTTTAATTAGTTTTGACTCCTAATTAACCAAGACTTTGAACTCTTTGAACCTTTTGACTTCACTTTGAATCTTTTAACCTATATGTGAACCTTTTGAACTTATGCTCATAATTTTTGCACAAGACTAATTTTTATTTATTTAATTATATTTTGTTAAGCCCTACTGTGTCTAAAATGAGTGAAATCCTCTTAATTCCATTAAGTGTGCCACCACTTCTACTTTAATGTTGGCCATTGATGTGTTTTAATTTCCACCTTCTAATTATATTAAATCCTAACCATCTAAAGTTACTTCTTGTACAAGATAATCAATCTTGATCATTTCTTTAACATATAAAAACTAAATTTTATCATTCCTTAAGCCTCATTTTCAGCCACAATGTCCTTCATACTTAGAAAATTTTTCATTTCATTGTTCTCCTTCTCTCCTCCCAATCGATTACCTCTCTCTCTTCTTTGTTATTTGATTTTCTTTAAACAAACTCAAGAATCATTGCTTAATTATTGAATATTAAAGACATTAGAAGCTCTAAATCAAATTAATTAAGTGTATTCTTCAAGAAGATAAGAGGTTTTATCTCATTTTTCTTTGAATTTCATATTTTGGAAAACAAATCCTTACTGGACAGATTTTTGTGTTCTTGAGAAAATTCAATTTTGGTGATTTTGATGTGGGGTAAATGCTGAGAAATTGTTGTTAAAACGTGTTATTGAAGTTTTGTAGCTGATTTCGAGTGATTTATGGTGGATTGAAGGAGATTTTATGGAAAAAAATTGCCTGTGGAGGAAAGATTATGTGCTAGGTGTGTTGGATTTGTGAGGTTGTGATCTCAATACCGAAAATTTAAGTTGAGGGTTTTGTTGTAATATAATTCTATTTATTCTCCTATATCTTGGGAGTAATTAGACATTGGAATCACTTGATTTGCATGCCTGGGTGATTTTATATGAATTTTCTTTATTGTCTGAAGAAATCAGAATTTGCTGTGAATTTGGACTCCTGATTGAACCCCTTTAACTTTGAGTCTAGATTTGAAAATTTTACACTAGAAACTACATTATTACCTAATTTGGACTTGTAAATTATTCTCCATAATTTTTTGCAAAATCGCTGCCAAACCAAAATTTTCAGAGTTCACTGTAGCATTGCATCAATTTTAAATTTCAAGATAACAAACTTAGACACATGATCTTTAAATGAAAATTTTATAGTATCTTCCCTACATATTAAAGTTATATTCTGTAAATTTTGCATTCAATTTTGAATTGATTTTCCTAGTAATCTTATTGCCCTAAATTTTGCTCTATTTTGTCATGTTTACACTAAGTGACTAATTTGATAAAGAAATAAGAAATTTATGATTTAGCAATGAAATCTTCATTAAATCAATTTGATTTGATATAATATTGATATAGGAATGTTATGCACTGATTAATTTAGTACTTTGATGCCCATATGATAATGTGACGCGTAAATTTTGGGTTTATAAAATCATCAATTTTAAATCCATCCCTTAGTCAAGTTTTAATTAAAATATTAATCCCAAAATACACATATGAACAAGTATACTCATCGCAAGTATAATATAGGGAATTAACAAGTATCGATCCTCAAAGGAACAAGTATATTCTAATCACTTTTTATTCATTGTTTAACTAACCCAAATAAAGTGAGAAAATAATAAAAAGAAAAACAAAGATATATATACAACTCAAGGATGTAAGTTTATGCAATTTACATAATTATTTTAGAAAACATGATAATGAACCAACTAGTAATTCTCTCAACTAATTATTATCTTGGCATTATAAAAGAATATAAAGTAAAATTCAATCATTTAACAAGTCATGATTCTACTTAGATAAATCCCACTTCGTTTCTCAATCCATGGAATCCTATATTTTGATCACATTAATAGATTTTCCAATCAAACTAAGCATAATCAAAACATGCATTAAGCTCAATTCCTTATAAGCATGAATTAGCTAATAGCCCTTTGATCGAGGTGAAATCAACTAATCTTTGATTACCTAGTCCTATAATCTTAACTTCGTCGCTCAAGTCCATTAAGATTAGACAAATACAAAATCAATGCAATGAAACTCCTAACATCGTCGTCTCAAGTCAATTAGAAGAACTCACATCAATAACCAAGGAAATCAAGTAATCAAACACCAAAGATGATAATTAATTAATCAAAGAAATAAATTAACTCAACATCATAAATCTAAGAATAATATCCAAATACAATTAAAGAATTAAAATCATCATTGTTCAAGAAAAAGAAAACAAAGGAAAGAGATAAATAGTCATAGAGAAGCCTTTCAGTTTCCAATGAAAACCCCTCCAAGAATCAATGCTCCTTGAGTAATTCCTCCAGTGAAAATATTGGTGATGCACTCTAAAAAATATTGGTGAAAATATTGAGTAATTCCTCTACATTGTGCACCCCCCTTTTCTAAGGTATCTGGCCTTTATTTATAGGCTTACAAATTTCCTAAAAGAATCCTAAGTAAAGAAGGAGTAATTTCCAAAAAAATATAAAGCTAAAGAGGATTAGTAAAATTCTAATGAAATTCTAAATAAAACAACAGAGGTCCACCGCCTTCAATTGCGAAATAGAGAATTGGAAATCAATTTAGACTTTTGATTTTATCTTCTTGTTGTATGCACTGAAGACATTCTTTTCTTGTTGAAATTGCCTAAAATTGTCTTCAATTTGAGCCACATAGAAGCTGTCCAGCCGAGAAGCATTGTTGTTGCAATCGGCTCGCTGAGCCAACAACCGAGCCGCACGGAGCTTCCTTTGCCGAGCTAACGAAATCTTCCTCTTTTCTTTGTTGTCTTTTGTCCTTTTCCGCTTTTGTTTGTTTCGTTGTTTTCTCTTTCTTGGCCCTCTGAATTCAATTTCTTTCTCCTTTATTTCTTTTGCTTTTGGTTGCTGAGCCATGCCCTTTGTTTGTCCTTAAGCTGCCATCACTTCCTTTTCCTTTCCAATTCCAATTGCTCTATTTTACCTCTTCTTTTCTGCTTTTCTCTATTTTTCCAGTATAGGACCGGTGCCAGATCCATCTTCTAAGCCTGGTGCTGGGTCTGTACTGGAAAATATACAATTACCTCCAAATTTCACCTATTTTTACATAAAATTACAGAAAAGCATTTTTACAAGTGAAATATCAAATAGGAAGGAATATGACTATTGTATTAAAAGTATCTCAAATTAGCCTCAAATAACTAGGAAAATAACAATGATTTTAACCCTATTAATCCCCCCATACTTGAATCTTTATTTGTCCTCAAGTAAATACTTAAATAAAGCACTCAAAATTACTTATTTCTTTCATATTCATCCATAATTTTTTCCAACCTTAGATAAAAAATTGTCATTCATTCAACCCTTTTAAAACCTTTGTAAACTCAGACATTAAATCAAATAATCCCAATGCCATCAAAGTTAAACAAGCTTATATCTAGTACAAGAAAATTGTTTCACTTCTCAAGCAAAAACTTAGATAATATAAATCATACAAGCCAAGTCATTTAACCAATTCAAGCATTATAAACTCAAATTTACAAAACTTGAGTCAGTGAAATAAGGAAAACACTCCACTCTTCTTTTTTTTCTATGACTTTGGGAATTGATAGCCTCAAGTGCAAGGATTTCTCTTCACACATTGTATTAGCCTCCTTTATAGTCATCCTCATTTTTTTCAGCAATTGTCTTTCAACACATTGTGTTCTTTGCTCTTTCTTGCCTTTTTGCCTTCAAGATAGCCTCAAGAGAGTTTACCAACTACGCTTGCTACTTCTTTCTACATTAACCCCCTTTTTAGCAAAAGGTCTTCAAAGATTAAAAATAAGAGCATTTTTTTTCAACCCAATTCTTTTCATCTCACATCTTTTTTCTTTTCACTCAAAAAAAAAAAAAAATTCTCACATTCCTTTTTCAAAACTCAAAGTCAAGCAAACTTTAAATCTATAATACAAAAATTAATCAATAATTCTTTCCATATTTCATCATATCATCTATATTCAAACTTAAAGAATCAAACAAAACTCAAATACCAAATATAACCAAGGTTAACTTAAATTCTCAAGACTTGGCAAAATCTAATGTAATACACAAGTTTACCTTTTAATAAAAATCAAACTATAATGAATGACAAATCCATATCTAAAGTTAAAAAGAAAATTAAAATTTCATTATAAACAAATAAACTTAATTTAGCTCCAAATCTTCAAACTTTCAAATTTCAAAATTTTCAAAGAAGTTTTCTCTAAGATGGCAAAATAGTTGTCCAAATTTCAAAATTTTTCCAAAGTAACTCAATCAACAAGAAAACACCAAGATAATTGATCAAAACTTTGCCCAAGAATATCACCAAACCACTCCCCCACACTTAAATCGGACAATGTCCTCATTGACCAAAAATAAACACAAGAAAGCATCTCCAATGGGACCAAAAATGATAAAGGGGTAGAAAGTTTAAGTAATACTCCCCAAGTGCAGATTAACTCCAAGATAAGAAAAGTTCATCCTTCAAGAAGTTGAAAGAATTATTGCTAGCAAAACAAGCCTACACAAAGAAAAACAAACACACAAGTAAAAGCCAAAAAAAAAAAAAAATGAATTGGAAGAAAACAAGATAAAAGCTCAATAAAAATTAAAAAAAAAAGGAAATAGAAAGTTAAAGCCTTTAAGTCCCCCTTGAAGTAGAGCCTCCAACCGGGCCTCCAGATTGTCCAGAAAAACTACCAAATGGACCACCACGACCTCCAAATAGATCACGAGGTGCTCCTTGTCACACATTTTGCAAATGGTTCTCTTTCCAATGAAGAACTTTTCCAAACTTTTGATGCTCAAGAAAAAGAAGAAGAATATCCAACGTAGATATCAAAAGCACAATGTTAACCAACTTCAATCATCACAGCAAAATATCAAAGATTTCCATATTTGCAAAAATTTCAGAAAAATACATAGCTAATTTTTAGAAGCAATCACAAGACGCACAATCCATTCTATGTATTTTTCTACCACCAAATAAACTCATCAAAGATATGTCCATGTCCAAAAAACTTTTCCTCAAAAACACATATACAAAATGCCAAGAAATTCAAGAGGGTAAAATCTACCTTAACATGAAGAGAGTTTTGCACCAATGTATTCCCCAATGTATGAGCTTTAAAATTTTTACTTTATGGGGGATAATTCATAGAAGAAGAAGTACAAGGTGAAGAAGAAACAAAGAAGACTAACGTGGTGAAATAGACCACAAAGAAAGGAATTTCGGAAGGGGTTGGTTCTTCACGTGTCAAACAAGAGACAAAAACAAGAAAAGTAAAATAAAAAGGAAAAAGGAAGGAAAAGACAAATAGGAAGAATTTGGGAAGAAAAGAAAAAAAATTAAGAAAACAAATGATTTTTTTTTTTTTTTGCGGTGTGGTTACTGTTGCGGCGCCAGGGCCATTTTTTGTCTCGGTGCCAGGTCAGGAGCTTTGACCCCAAAAAAGTTTTTTCTTAAGGCAAAAAAATATTTTTTAAAAATAATAATAATAATAATAATAACGATAAATAAAAGCTATCCTAATGGAATGCATGAATACAGTACAAAACAAAATCAAAAATAAAAAAAATATTTTTTTCTTTTAATCTAAAACAAAAGAAATACATAATTAAAAATTAATCTTGAGTGAATGCATGGGCACAATACATGTAAAATAAGAATGCATAAATTAGACATTAAACTAAAATAAAAAATATATATAAAGAAAATAAAATAAATTAAAACAAACTAAACTAAATTCAGTTTGTCTAAAATATCGTGTCACTAAAAGTCTAAACCTAAAAATAAAAAGAATTAGTATTAACTCAAAATTATTATTGTAAAAACCACCTAATTAAAAATACAATTAGTACACATATTTCACATTAACATTAGGTTAGTAAAATTAAATAACTAAGTATACAATATATATACAAACATACAAAAATAAGTTAGTACTTATCAACATGTATCTACTAATTTACATATTTACATGGCTAAATCAATAAAATCCAAGCTTTTATGATATTGTTCTCCAGCAATGGTGCAAAAAACTTGATGCGTAAATTTTGGGTGTATAAAATCATTAATTTTAAATCCATCCTTTAGTTAAGTTTTAATTAAAATATTAATTCCAAAATACACATGTGAACAAGTATACTCATCGCAAGCATAGTATAGGAAATTAATGAGTATCGATATTCAAAAGAACAAGTACACACTAATCACTTTTCATTAATTGTTTAACTGACCCAAACAAAGTGAGAAAGTAATAAAAAGAAAAACAAAGAAATATATACAACATAAGGATATAGGCTTATGCAATTTAGACAATTATCCTAGAAAACATGATAATGAACCAACTAGCAATTCTCTCAACTAATTATTATCTTGGCATCATAAAAGAATATAAAGTACAATTCAATCGTTTCACAAGTTATAATTCTACTTAGATAAATCCCACTTCATTTCTCAATCCATGGAATCCTATATTTTGATCACATTAACAGATTTGCCAATCAAACTAATCATAACCAAAACATGCATTAAGCTCAATTCTTTATAAGCATAAAATTAGTTAATAACCCTTTCCTTGAGGTGAAATCAACTAATTTTTTATTACCTAGTCCTATAATCTTAACTTTGTCACTCAAGTCCATCAAGATTAGACAAATACGAAATCAATGCAATGAAACTCCTAACATCGTCATCTCAAGTTAATTAGAAGAACTTGCATCAATAACCAATGAAATCAAGTAATCAAACACCAAAGATGATAATTAATTAATCAAAGAACAAAATTAACTCAACATCATAAATCTAAGAATAATATCCAAATACAATTAAAGAATTAAAATTATCATTGTTCAAGAAAAAGAAAATAAATAAAAGAGATAAATACTCATAGACAAGCCTTTCAATTTCCAATGAAAACCCCTTCAAGAATCAATGCTCCTTAAGTAATTCCTCTAGTGAAAATATTGGTGATGTTCTCTAAAAAATATGTCTAAGCTCTACATTGTGCACCCCCTTTTTGTAAGGTATTTGGCCTTTATTTATAGACTTACAAAGTTCCTAAAAGAATCTTAAGTAAAGTGATGTGTTCGGACTTGGGTGTAAAAATCATACAGAAACTAAGCACATTCCCAATCAAGTTTAAATTAAAACGTTCAACCCAAATCATACATATGAGCAAGCGTACTCATCATTAACCGAGCATAGGGTTCAAACGAGTGTCGATCCTCCAGGAACAAGTAACATTAATCCATTTTCTTTCATTGTTTAACCGACTCGATAAAGTGAAAAATAAATAAAAAGAAAATTAAAATAAATTAAAAATATATACATGTCAATGATGTAGAATTATGTAACTTAAACCATTGTTTAGACAAATATGATCTTAAAGTACCCAATCTTTATCATGACTAATTATTCTCTCGGCATCATGAAGGATAATATAGATTCACTTCTTTATCCAATCCATGAATCCCTATCTTCTATGTAACTTAGTATCATATATCCTGTCTTAACCAGTCTTACCCAAAAGATGCATTAACCATAGTCCTTGATTTAATTCCCATTCCTAGTAAATTTAGCATGAAATTAACTAATGAATCCATATCCTGGTAGACATCAATTAACCTTGAGTTACTTTGTCGCTACTCTTAACCCCTTTGTCCAAGCAAGTTATAAGCTAACAAATATGAAACTAATTGAAACCACCATCAACCCCTTTGTCCAAGCAAGTTAATGGAAAGACCCAACCAATCAATCTCGTAATAAGCACAAGTAATCAATACCAAGAATAACAATCAATTCATCAAAAGATCAAAGAACTCTAAAAATTATGAATATCTAAAACAATGTCAAATTATAATAAAACAATTAATACATCATTGTCAAGAAAAAAAAAAAACAAAGTAAAAGAAAGCACTCATAGGCAAGCCTCCTTCTTTTTCTTTTGAAGACTTTCTTGTACAACGCTCCTTGAATTAAAGAATTCTTCCTTTAATTGAGTAATTTTCTATGATGATCAATGAATTCTCCCTTTTTCCCTTGTGTTTTTCATCTATTTATAGGTTTAGGCAGTGCCTAAACTTGTAGGTACAAAGTTCTTGGCCGAGTAGAAGTTGGAAGATATTAAAACTCCACAAATTACCAAAAATCGCATAGAAAAAATCAAGCACCGCCTTAGCTTCAGGGCACAACCGCCGCCGCCTTGGCTTTCGGAGCCAATGCCGATTGTGTTCTACTTCTCTATTCGTTCGCCGATTTTTCTCTGAATTTTGTGCAATGAAGACCAGAATGCAGCCGGTGCCGGTTCCAGCTTCACAGCCGGCACCGCCTTGGTTCTGTTCCACTATATTTCTACAATTTTTTGTCGCTTCGAAGTTCGTGCAATCTAGTGCATGGCTGGTGCTGGTTCTAGAGCCCTAGCCGGTGCCATTTCTCCTTTGTTTTGCGACGTTTTTTTGTTTTGTTTTACCCTAAAAATCTAAAATAATGAACAAAACACCTCTCCAAGGGTAAAATCTCAAATATCAAGGAATATGACTAGTTATTGAACAAAATGCATTACAAATGAACCTCAAATAACTATGAAAAATATGACTAATTTAGCCCCTATCATAATGAAGGAGTAATTTCCAAAAAATCCAAAGCAAAAAAGGATTAGTAAAATTCTAATGAAATTCTAAATAAAATAACGGAGGTCACCGCCTTCGATTGCGAAATTGAGAATTGAAAATCAATTTGGACTTTTGATTTTGTCTTCTTGTCGTATGCATTGAAGACATTCTTTTCTTGTTGAAATTGGCTTCAATTTGAGCCACACGAAAGCTGTCCAGTCGAGAAGCATTGTTGTTGCAATCGGCTCGCTAAGCCAACAACCAAGCCACACTGAGCTTCCTTTGCCGAGCAACTAACTAAGCTAACAAAATCTTCCTCTTTTTTTTTTTTTTTCCTTTTGACTTTTTCCTTTTTTTTTTTTTTTGTTTCATTCTCTTTCTTAGCCCACCGAATTCAATTTCTTTCTCCTTTGTTGCTTTTGCTTTTGGTTGATCGCCGAGCCGTGTCTTTGTTTGTCCTTAAGCCGTCATTGCTTCATTTTCCTTTCCAATTCCAATTACTCTATTTTACCTCTTTTCTGCTTTTCTCTATTTTTCCAATATAGGACTGGCGGCAGGTCCACCTTCTAGGCCTGATGCTGGGTCTGTACTGGAAAAATATACAATTAGCTCCAAATTTAGCCTATTTTTACATAAAATTATAGAAAAGCATTTTTATAAGTGAAATATCAAATGGGAAAGAATATGATCAGTTATTGTATTAAAAGTGCTTCAAATTAGCCTCAAATAACTAGAAAAATAACGATAATTTGAATCCCTATCATAATGCTATTGTATTATGCTTTTGCATGATAGTTATACTATTTTGTTAACTAGTTAATGTGCTAATACAATGTGACATAAAATTCTCAATATGATATTATAAATTTGCTGAGTGTATTTATGTCCTAATTTTGTGTTAATTGAGTTTGAATTTTAAAGATTGTGTATTGTTTGATATTGGAGAATGGTGAGAGTTAGATTATGATATTAGAATCGCTTAAGATTATGATTATCTTGGAGGTATTATATTAAGATTGAAGTTTGTTATAGTAAATTAATATGTATTTATTTATGTGCTAGATTTGATTGGTGATTAAGGATATAATCAACAAACTTAAGTTGGATTTTGCTTTAGCTTGCTTAGACTTAAGGTAAGTCCCCACATTTTATGTTTTCATAAATCTAGGTATACATGAAAGTTTTTATAATCATGAAAATTGTTCATAAATGAATTTATATTTACGCAAAAAATCATTATCTATGAAATGATTTATTTATGCAAGTTGTATTTTGTAAATTATATTTGATTCTTGTTTGAAAATTGTATATTGGAAGCATGCTACTATATTATAAAGCAAATAGTGATTTATTGATTATGAAACATTTAAGAGAAATTAGCCTATTTTGTCCCTAAAGTTTGGTATTTGTAATATTTTCGTCCTTACTATTTTTTGTACCATTATAGTCCTTTATGATTTTTTCTGCTATTATTGTCCCTAATGTTTTATTTTTCTACTTAAAAATTAGCTATTAGAGTCGCTAAAAACAAAATTAAGGACCATAATGGCAGAAAAAAAAAAATCATTAGGGACTATGTCAATAGGAAAAAAAAAATTAAGGACGAAAACATTACAAACACCAAACTTTTAGAACCAAATAGGCTAATTTTTCAACGTTTAATTATGCTTCTTTTTTGGAAAATTATATATACATGATATATTGTGTATAAAATCTTGAATTACTGTTAATAAGCGTATAGAATTGAAAATTCTTATGCATAAATTAATTGTGAAATACATAGCATGTTTTTGAAGTATTATTTGCATATAATATGAAATCTATTTATATTATTTATGAGTTATATGTTTATGAAATTCTTAGAACGGATAAAATCTTAGGTGTAATTTTGAACCTATGGAATATTTTATTTAACTACTTGGGAGTATTTTTTATATTAAATATTTTCAAGAATATTTAAGAAAACTTTTCAAAGGTATTAAGTAGTTTTTGCAAAAAGTATTGGTACTCAAAGAAACTTCTCACTTATACTAATTTGTGCGGGTTTGATAACATTAGCCAGCTAGCAGCCACATTCGGGTTATGGTTTCTTTCTTTGTGGGGTGTCAATATATGTTGTTGATTCGTCCTTAGCTAGCAACACACTTTCCATTTGAGAAAATAGAAGGCAAACGTGGGACATCCAGGTGGTAAGGCCTACTATGACAATGGTAATTGTATGATTAGCTATGGTGGATACATTAAGTTAATCGCGCGTGCGTGTGTATCATATTAATAGGATTGTAATCCTATTATGTTAATGTCGTTTCATTGGACTGAGATCCTTCTAGGTTATATATCGACGGGACGATGTCCTATCAACAAATGATGTGAGATCGCAATGTACATTTTGAAATGTGATTTTCGAAACATGATTTTTTGTTGAATCATTTTTTTAAGAATACAGTGGTAAAGGTTTGAAAAGCTGAATAAAAATGATGTGAATGATCTTTGATCTTGCGAAGTAATTTAATTTTCCAAGAAGTAAAGTAAAATGATGTATCTTATTTTGGTAATTGAAATCTCCCATGAATTATCCTATGTATTATATTTCACAAGCATGAAACACTATTTCTCCATATCCATTCTAATAAATTATCATGCATCATGAAATTGTTTATTGAAAAATTTCACAAGTCACACACGAGACTTATTAAGATTTTATCTAATGCCAATTTAATTCATGTTTTATAAGAGATTATGTTTAGGAGTAAGACTGAAGAAGTTTTTTGGATATTTGTTTTGAGATTATGCTATGTATACAAATATTTTATTGTGCGGATGATATTTGAGACAATTATTATTCGAGACATTAGTATCTTCGGGAAATGATGTTTAATTCAAAAGGCTTTTGTAATATTTTTGTTTTATAATCTTACTTAAGTTTTGGGATTTTCTTTATATAATTCTTTCATTATAAATACCTCTCCTCATTTAGACGGACAACATCCTCAACTATTTGGGCACCATAGTTGTGGGGTGTTATAATTTGTAGTACGAGGATGCACATACAACTCAGATTTATGTTTCTTTCAAAACTTTAGCCTTCAAATCTAGATGATTAGGCACACTATAACACCAGCATTCAGTGAACACAAGGATTACAAAAGAAGATATATATAATATATTTCTACATATATTTATTCATAATGGGCCATGCTATATAAAGATTGGTAAGCCATGTTACTAGAGATTTGGTAGGCCATGATGTTAAACTTGGTAGGCTATTTCATTAAAATAGTGGGCTAGTTCAATTGAGTTTGGGAGGCCATCTCATTTAAGCTTGGTAGGTCATGGATATTTAAGCCCATAAAGAAAGTCTACTTGGTCATATATGATTGGATGAAATTTCCTAAGGCTTATACTTTTTTCCATAATGTTCTTCCATTTTCCTACATCTTTGTTTACTTTCCACCAACTTAAGAAAGAAAGGGAAAGGAATGGAAACCATAGGAAAAAAAGAGGAAGAAAACTGAGAGAAGAAAGAAAAAGGCAGGAAAAAGAAAAGTAAAACTAAGAGAGAGAGAGAGCAAGGGAGAAGACAAAGGAAGAAAAGGAACGAAGAAAGTGGACATTTTACAAGCTAGATTTCATTCTCTCAAGAAGGTAAGATTTATTCTCCTAGAATTAAAGTTGATTTATGTAACACCCTATTACCTAGGCCCGACAGGGCCAGGGATGTCACTCCATCCAAAGGACAAGGGGTCTTTATAACTAGGTCACACAATCAAAATAATAGAATAAAAATAATACTTTAAACTTAAAATTTATTACAAACCAAGAGTTCGAAATAAATTCATAAATAAAATTATCCACTCTCAACTCCCCAAAGCATTACACAAATTAAATATCAGAAAAATCTTCCAATGCAGGCAATATCTAGCTACTCATCTCCACAGCAGGATCGACCTGAAATCATGGTAAAAAGGGTGATGAGACAAAAATCTCAGTAAGTCCGTGTGTGCTTTGAGTGTCCAGTGAAAGCAGTTCATAAATGCAAAGTATAAATCTTTATAAGAGAAATACTGGTAAGAAATAAACATTAGTCAAAATCAAGAATGGTGTTTTGGCTCTTCCAACCATACATAATCAATAAAATCAACCACTCAAAATAAATGATCATGGGTTACCACACGTTTGGCCCTATAACCGGTCAGAATGCCGACACCTTGTGCAGACTGACAAAAGGTAGGTGATCGGCCTACCGGACAAGATACTCCTCATTCTCTATACTCAAACAACAACCGATTGTCCATTCTGGCAACACACAATTACTTGACTGAAAAAAAACTACTAGCTCAAACCGGCACGACCTACTGGACTGACATCCTATCCGGGGAGGACTTACCTCTTATAGGTGGCCACCTACTGAGAGACTCACCCTAACCCTTCAAAGACTAGTCCTAATAGTCCACCCTTATTGAGTACTCAACGTAATGTATCCCACTTAGGAAAATGAACAAAACACAGTTCCACATGAAAATGGCAATTAAGGATTTTCAAAGTCTTTGTCAAAATCAGTTTTGGAAAGAGTTTTGAGTTTGAGTAAATCTGCTTATTGATTTTCAAATAATTTGTTTGACTGAAATAAGAAATGAGTCAATTCTCAATTGCCTTTACAGAAATGAGTGTCCATACACTCTATATTTGGCTTGCCATAATAAATATTTTATATCAATCAGGTTTTATGTAGGAGCTTACCTGATCCTTAGCTTGAGATAAAACAAAGGTCTTCAACAGCTGACCTAACCCCGCCTGGGGTAAATACAAGCCATAATTAATCTCAAGCTAAAATCCACTTTCACAAATAAAGCTAGCTCAACTCACTACTACCATGATCCTAGTGTCCCAAGCTTGGCCAAATAATAAATAAAAACGGTTTATAAGCTAAGTCTAATTTGATATTTAAAATAATTATTGTTTCGAGAAATAGGTACTAATAAGTTGAAGGTTTAAATCTTGATAAGAATAATTTAGAGTTTATTTGATGAATAGTCCTAGATGGTATTAGGTAAAATAATGATTTATTAATAATTAATTGTTTGAAAATAATTGAAATTAAAATTAGTTGAAATTAAATTTTAATGGGTCTTGATTGAAAGATACTAAATAAATTTTAATAGTTTTTATTAAAAGATAATAATTGAAAGATAATAAATTTTAATGATATTTATGAATATAAGACTAAAAAAATTAATATTTTACTTATTATGATTATTTATATAAAAGGCTTTATTTGATATTATTATTATATATAATATCTATATACTTTATTTCTTGAAATAAAAGCTATCATTTATTTGACTAAAATATTCTTATTATATATAATAATTCAAGTCTACCTTACTAGCAAAAATTATAATATGAAATATTTTATTAATGAAATAAAATTAGCTTAGGAACAACTAGATCATGATCATATTTCTATTGCTAACCACAATCATGAACATATACTCCATTTCAATTCATCAACTCACCCAAATCATGAATAAAAGTATAGATCTAAATTTACCAAGGCATGATCCAACCTCTACTAGCATAAAAATAATCATGGCTTTAACAATCATACATGAATATAAATCCTATTCACCATAGGTGACATAATCTCTAACATACTTGATCACAAATACTACTTATGGCATGGAGACATGCATTAAACCCTAAAAACACCATACAATCAACCAAGATAACCAACTCATGTATAAATCCCATCTCCATCATATACACACATTTATTCATGCTTCAATCTCAACTCATCACAACAATACATGCTCAAATCCTATTCATAATCCATCTCCTACCAATATCATCCTAGAGACATGAATCTAGAATTAAAAATGAGGGTTGAAAAGGCTTACTTGATTGATGAGTACATTAAAGGAGTTTTGAATGAATCTCAACTCCGAGATGAATAGATCCGTCCAAGAGAGATGAAGAAGGCATGGCCATTAGTGAAGAATTCATTAGGCCAATAGGGAGAGGGTATTCGGCCAAGAGAGAGAGAGAGAGAGAAAAGAGAAGAGGGGCATCCATTAGTATGCTTATACACATATATATTCATTGGAGATAGGAGATTAGAGGAGATGAAGTTGATTACACAAACTTACCTTGAAGGTATTCTTGAGCCTTTACAAAAATACTAATTTTTTATCCAAATAAGAGAGTTGGATTTTGGAGGTTGATGTTAAAAATGGGATGGATGGACTCACGGCAGTGAGTAGATGAAATCTGGAATTTTTTGAAGGAGATTGAAGAGGTTTGGAGAGGTATTAGGCGAGAGAAGTGAGTAGGTGTTCTTGGTGTTCTATGTGTGCTTGAAGGTTGAAGAGAATGGAGGGATTTTGGATTTGAGGCTGCCAAAATTCTGTATGTTTGCAGTGGCCGAATTGTTTGTGTAGTTTAGGTAGATTATTTTTCTGGTTTGGAAGGAAAAGGAAAGGCTGGTTGTTGAAATCTTAAAAGAATATTTTTGGGAATCAAATTTGGAAACAAAATATAGCAAGAATATTTTTTATCAATGGAGAGCTTTTTGGAAGCTGCTATGGCCGACTGATGTTCAATGATTTTGCTGGATGAAAGTTGGTTGAAGAAGGTTAATGGTGGCCAAAAAGAGAGAGTATAATGGTGAAGGGAATGTCTGGTTGTTTAAGGGGCATTTTATGGAAGTTTACTAAAGTAGGATTGCTGGAATTTTGGTCTCCAATTAAGGCATGATTGGAGTAATTTTTTGGAGATATTTTAGGGCAGCCATGACTGGTTTTTGTGCAGAAGGTTGGGGAAGACAATGGGGTTCAGTTCATGGCTGATCAAGAGAGGTTTGTGCAGAAAAATGGTGAAGTTTCAGCCAGGGCTAAAAAAGGAAACAAAGCTGGAAAGAATCCTGTACAAGTTTCGCTATTTGCTGGAATTTTTCTGGGCAGCTTTTGCTACCATTTTTCAGTCAGCTTGTAGAAGAGTTTAAGGGGTACTCAGCGGCCTTTCAAGGCTAGTTTCCAGCCTTCTTTATGGAGGAAAAACGTGGCTAAGGTGCTGGGAGAAAACTAGAAGAAAACAACTTGGTTTAAGCTCATATATGCTGCAATTTTGCCCAGAAAATTTTCTGATTTTGCACAGCCTTTGCAGTCCGAATTTGGCCAGAAAATTTCAGGTTTCAAACTGGTCAAGAGGGCCATTTCCTGGCAGCATTTGGGAGGAATGATGGCTGAAAATTTCGACACCTTGAAGGCATAAGAAGCTAGAAAAATTTCAGATCATTACATGAAGGAAAATAAACATAGCTAGAGTGAAGTTTTGAAAGTTCACTAGGGGGATTAATTCTCTTGGAACCTTCCCCATCTCTTCCACATTTTCGGTTCATAAGATGTCTTTCACTTAAACATTTTGAACTTTCAAAGCCATAGCACTTTACTGAAATTTCTGGAATGAAATTGGCTTGAATAAATTGAATAACTTAAGAAATTGAGAAGTAAGAAAAATTAAGGATCAAGAAATGTATGAATTCCCTTAGGAATTTTTGTAGGGTACAAGAGTAGGAATAGGGTACTTCTATCATGTCTCCCCTAGGACATCACCTTTTCCCTTCTCTAGAGCACTCAAGGACGAAAATCTAACCCTCCCAAGCAAAAATAAAATTTAATCATGCTAGAGCTCCAACGATGGAATTTGAACCCAAGACCTCAAGAATTAATTCCAAAGCTCTAACCACTAAATCACAACAACTCTTGTTCTTATTTTCTCTCTAAAATACTTTTTCTATTTAATCCTCAAGCTATCTCCCTATTTTCGCCTCAAGCAAAAATTACCATTTTGCCATTCTTACTCAATGAACATAATTAAGCCCTCGAGACTATAACACACAAATCCAAAGCATATTAAAAGAGCCTAAGAGAGCAAACACGAGCGTGGAGTGATCAACCTTTGAGAGCCAACACATAAGGAAGCAAAGTGAGGATCTATTTTTCTTTCTAATCTATTTGTTTTGCAGGTATAAATAAGTAAATATTCCACCACCATGGCTCATGATCAAGAGATCTCTAAGCCTAACCCAAGTAGACCTAGTAGACCTCAAGAAGAACAAATTGATGCTAGGGTATTACGTGATGACTGGCAAGCTATGATGAGGATTATGCAAAGTGAGTTTCAAAACATGACAATGGAATTGATAAATTATCTTGGGCAATCTTCTACCGTCGCACAAAGGAGAGGCCAAGAGCGATTTGAAGTACCTAGCCCTAGGATGAGGGATGGTGATGTCCATACTCCCCCGTTAAATACCCAATAAGGGGAAAAGTGGGATGAGCACTCTATCGGGAGATTCCAACAAGCTTCTATGAGAGGGGGAAGACATGGTATGAGAGGAGGACGAGATAGGGGTCAAGGAAGGAATGGTGGGAACAACTTAAGGGGGTTAGAAAGAGGGTTTAAGGGAGTTAATGAATGGTATGAGGGGGAACAAGTTGAAGCCTTTGGGGAACACAATATAGGATGGGGCAATAGAGGAGGTAGGAGAGAAGAAAATGATGAGGAGAGGGAGTTGAACCACATCAAATTGAAAGTGCATACATTCTATGGCAAGAGTGATCCCGAGGCATATTTTGAGTGGGAGAGTAAGATGGAGATCTTTCTAGAAAGTTATACTTATAGTGAAAGGTCAAATGTAAGGTTGGCTATCTTGGGATTTTTGGAGTATGCTTTGGTTTGGTAGGAGCAAGTTAGTGCACAAATGAGACAAATAGGAGTAGAGACTGTGGCTAGTTAGAACTTGTTGAAAGATATGATGAGGGTTAGGCTTATATCACACCATTACTACAATGATCTTTACCAAAAGCTCCAATCACTCAAGCAAGGGAACAAGAGTGTGGAAGATTACCGTAAAGAGATGAAAGTAATGTTGATGAGAGCTCAAATCAATGAGGATCCTAGAGCAACAAGGCCAAGGTTCTTGGGAGGATTAAATAGGGAAGTTGCCAATTTGGTAGAGTTGTACCCCTATGAACAATTGGAGGGTATGGTACATACCACTATGAAGATTGAGAGGCAATTAAAGAAGAGGGCATTTACTAGACCACCACTTCCAAACCCCAACCCTACTAGCAAGATGCCAATTAAGAAGGATAAAGCCCCTAAACCATTTCAAAGGGACTTCAACAAACCAAGGGAGGGTTGGAAACCTAGAGAGGATTGGAAGCCTAGGAAGGATTGGAAACTTAGGGAAAGTTGGAACAAAAACAAGGGAAAAACCATGGAGAGGCCACAAAGGAATAGGGATATCAAGTGTTTTAAGTGCCTTAGATATGGACATACTTCCCATGAGTGTCCAAGCAAGAGAACAATATATACTAATCCCTATGATAAAGTTTCTATCGACGAAGCAGAAGAGGAAGAAAGGTACCAAGGAAACCAAGAGGGAAATGGGGAAGAAGAAAGTGATGAAGGGGAAGTTGTTGGTCAAGAATACTCTTTGGTGGGAGTCACAAAAAGGTCATTGAATTCACAAGCCATTAAAGATCAAGATCACCAACAAAAAGAGAACATTTTCTACACTAGGTGTTTAATCAACAAGACCTCTTGTAGTGTCATTGTGGATAGTGAAAGTTGCACTAACGTGATTAGTGCAAACTTGGTTGAAGAATTGGACATGAGATGGATTAAACACCCCAAGACCTACAAATTGCAATGGTTGAACGATAGCGGGGAATTGAGAGTAAAAAAATAAGTTTTGGTGTCTTTTGAGACGGGAAAGTACAAGGATGATGTGCTATGCGATGTGGTACCCATACAAGCGAGTCACTTACTCCTAGGAAGGCCTTGGCAATACGATAGGCATGTAAAGCATAATGGAAGAAAGAATACTTATTCCCTACTTAAGGAGTGAACTAAGTTTACCCTCACTCCCATAGCCCTTAGTGAGGTGAACAAAGATCAAAGAATCTTAAAGGAGCAAGAGAAGAAGAAGGGAGCGCAAGATGTCAAACAAAAATAAGAAATTGAGAGGAAAGAACAAGAAATGAAAGAAAAAGAGTTGAGAGAGAGGATGGACAAATAAGTACCTTTGACGTTTAAGGATAGGAGTGAGTAAGGACAAGAGAGGGAAGGTAAAAGAAGAATGAATTACTTTGCAAAAGAAAGTGAGGTCATAGAGGTTATAGAAGCTAAGGAACTGGTTATTCTTCTTTTATGCAAAAGTTCTTATATTTCTACTAATAATTCTACATTGTCTTTACCTAATGAAATTGTAACTATTCTTCAAAAATTTGAAGATATTTTTCCAAAGGAGGTGGTCAACTGAACACTCACCTAACTCTTGCGAACCATAATCAAGAAGAACTTGAAAAATTTGGAGGAATGCTTGCCATATATTAAGTTTGCTTACAATAGGGCTATTCACTTTACCACTTCTTATTTTCCTTTTGAAATTGTGTATGATTTTATTCCCCTAAGTCCTTTAGATTTGGCTTCCTTACCTATAGGTGAATGGTTGAACCTCGATGGAGCAAAGAAAGCGGAAATGGTGAAGGTACTCCATGAGAAAGTGAAAGCAACCATCGCAAAACGAAATGAAGAGATCGCCCATAAGCGTAATCAAGGAAGGAAAAAAGTATCATTTGAACCGGGCGATTGGGTATGGATGCACCTTCTCAAGAAGGGATTTTCCACTCAATGACGGAGCATACTAGATCCAATGGGGGATGATCCATTTCAAGTTCTCTCCAAAGTTGGAGATAACGCTGATAAGATAGATTTATCCTGTAAGTATCATGTTACCGCCACTTTTAATGTTAGTGACATCTCTCCCTTTGATGTAGATGATGGCAATGATTTGGAGACGAATCCTTTCCAAGGAGGGTGAGATGATGAGACTCCGTTTCATCATGGAGGTTAAGATCAAGGAGGGGGAGGCGTGATCGTGCAAGGAAAAAGATCGATGACAAGATCTAGGACCAAGAAGTTTCAAAATGATATTCAATTGCTCATAAAACCATGCTTGAGGATGGAAGAGGGTTGGAGGTTGAGGAAGCTAGACAAGAGTTCATTTTGATGACTATCCAAGAAGGACCCCCCAACAAGAACTCAAGACAACAATAAAGACGAACAAAATTTGACCAAAAAGTGGCCTTCTAGTGGACAGCCGGTGCTGGCTTCAACCTACACAATGACGCCTGAACACAGACTCTGCGTTTTTGATGTTTTCTCCAGTTTTTCTCTATTTTAAATATTTTTTAAATACCTATTAAGGCCCTAAATTATATTAGAACCTCAGGAATTACTTATTTAGGGTTAGGGTAGTATAAATACAATTTTTAATGATTTGACAACACAATTCACACACTTTATTCAAATTTGAAGAAAGAGTCTTGAGAGGCCCTAGCCTCCTTGTTCATCTTTTTCAAGACCATGCTTAAGACTTAGTCCTCCTTATGAATGAGTCTACAAAATCTTTTGGATAATCCAACGTGGTTTCTTTGAATGGGTCTTAGTTGCTTTGTTTTTCTAAGGTTTGTCTGAATTCCATTACTTGAGTACCTATTTTCTCTATTCTTTTGTTCTTGTTTGCCGTTGTTACTTCAAGGATATTGGAGTGAGATTATAGTAGAACTTTCTACTATTTTTGAGGGTCTTTGAAGCCTAATTCTTCAAGGGTTTGATAGAGAGTAGGTTGTTAGTTTAATTTCTCCCTTTTGTCTGAAGAAATTCACTGTTTTGGTCCCTTAGGATGAGCTGAACTCTTAAACTAAACCACCCACAATACCAAGAAAAATCCTACTCAAGATCATATCAGTTGGACTAAAGAAACACAGGGAAAAAGGCCAAAACAAGTTATGTTATGTTGAGGGGAAAATGGAAAACCAAAGTTGAAACTATGTTAATGAAGAAAAGCTAGGATGTATTTGTTTCCAAATTAGTAGCAAATTATGTGGTATGTTTGCAAGGTACTGTTCTAAAGTAATTGAACCTAAATAAATCATGAAGTGGTAGGAAGAGAGGACAATTGTGTTTCCAGAGTTTTGAGTGAAAAGGAATGCATGAGAATGAATGGAGCTAAAACTGTTCATAAAAAATATTGGTTTGCCATGTTTCATTTTATGCCTTGTTTTAGCATTTTTTTTGAAAGCTGGATTGAAAGAATATTTGAATTACAGTTATGCAAGTCCTAAACAAGGATTAGAAAGATTTAGATTATATGAGTTATATAGAAGAATCGGGAGGTGTGGCTTGTGCAAAGTGTGATTGCAATCAGGGAATTTAGCTTATTTGTGTATTAAACTGTACCAAATGATCATGTATTCTAGAACCTTAGGAATTGAGCTTTGTAGCTAATTATCTTAGACACATTTTGGGACCAATTTGAAATGATTTAGTGCTATGAGCAGAAAATTATGACAAAAATAGTAAAAGCTGCCATTCCTAAAATTCTGGTTTGCCTAAGTAGAAAATATAAATTCTTTTAATCCCTTTTGTTCCAAGAACCTATTGTGACCCTAGAAAACCTGATAGTACTTCAAGCTAAGGATACTAGGAAGAAAAAAGCATGATTTTTTATAAGTGTTTGCAACTTATTTAGACTCACCAAAGCGAACTCCTTAGTTAACCTTAAGTAGCCAAAGGACAAGAATCTGTTTATTTTGTTTAATCTTATGTTATATAGGTAAGTTAGACCCTTGTGCACCTTGGATGATATAATGCATTGTTGTAGGCAGACCTAACCTAAAGGAATCCTTAAACTAGCAAAGGTGAACAACTAAGCAAAAGATAGTCAAGGTGAGTCCCCAGACTTTTCAAACGATTTTAGCTAAGTGCTTTTCCATTATATTTGGATGAGAGTATTTTATAAATCTTGGAAATGTGAGTTCCCTAGCTTTCAAAATCCGTTTGAGCTAGCAATTTTCCAAAATATTTTTATTCAACAGTTTTAAGAATCATTGACATTGTGACTACCTTAGATTCTTTTCTTGTTAATAGCTTGAGCATGTTTCCATTCTAGTTGAAACCATATTTTATAGCACTTATTTCTCGCATTGCATACTGTGACAAGTTTCTCGCATGAACATGAACATGTGTATCAGTGTAAGAATTAGTTACTCAACAAGGGCTTTGACCATTCTACTAGTTCACTTTAGAAATAAATGGATCTAAAAGATCCAAATAACCTTGCCAAGTTCTAGGATTCATCTTACTCTGAACAGAGTAAGAGGACATTGGGATTTATCAATCTTGGCATACGCAATTATCTTGTCTTCCAGGTGTGAGCATTATCTTATCTTCTTGGTGTAAGTACTAACTCTTGCATGATGTTGAGTGAAATTCATTGAATTCCTCTTATACACAAATCATGAACTAGCATGTCTTACCTTATGAGATCTTGAACATTTTTTTTTTTAAAAATGGCACATGAGTTTTTCTCCATATTTTTCTTTACAAGGAGAAATCATTGCTACGTGGTCACACACTTTTTACAATATGCTCAAGCATACTATCTTGCCTACATTTTGAACATTACTTGATTTATAAGTTGTTTTCATGGAAAAACACTAGCACACACGTGACTTACTGAGTTTGATATTCACACATGTGTTATTTCCTCTCTTAAAATTTTAGAATTTAGAACACAATTGTTGATTCTCAAAGGGTTATTCTACTCTATAAAATATTAAAGATTGTACATATGGCCTTGGATGGAGTTTATATATATGCAGTAAGCTTGCTACCTCTAGGACCTATGAGCTAAGATTGGACCCTATATACTTCTTGTCTTTCAATATAAAATTATTGAGTAATTTCGCTATGTATTAAGTTGAAATCGTTATAAAGACCCTTTATCTAGGAGATTATACAGGGTGATATCCTATAGTATAGGGCCCACTATAATTGGAAAATTTAGGGTGTTACACACTAATAATCACCTACTAAACCTCAAATTCCTGTCATTATTAACCTAGAAGTCTGCTTGTTGATAATCTTCAACTTCCCTCATTCTTTTCTCTAAACTAGCATCCATGCCATGTGTAGTCTTTATGTGTTCTATTAAGGTTAGTTGAAGAGTCAACCAAAGATTTTCCTTCAAAGATCCCCTTACTTCTATTTCTTACTTCCCTCATTCTGTTTTTACTGGATGATCAAATCTACGATATTGCTCTCCTGACTCAACGTTTCAGCTACTTGGTTCACATTTTTCAGGTGATAAGTGATCTTCAAATCCCTAACCACCTCCTCTGCCTCATATTAAGTGCATTCTGGGTAAATAAAAATTTCAAAGTCCAATAGTCTGTGAACACCTCACATAGGCTTTCCATACAAATAATGCCTCTAAATATTTAAAGCAAAACCCATTGCATCTAACTCATGATCATAAGTAAGATAATTTTTGCTTCTAAGGTTTTAACTATCTGGATGCATAAGCTATAACCTTTTCATTCTGCATCAGCACACACCCTAAGCCACTCTTTGATACATCACTATAGATTATTGAACCTCTGAATCTAGATGGTAGAGTAAGTACAGGTGTGGACGCCAATGTTTTCTTCAACTCTTGGAAACTATTCTCACAGGTTGAACTTCATTTGAACTTGGCCTTTTTTTGCATAAATTAGGTTAAAAGCCTTGAAATCTTTGAAAAGTTGTCCACAAACTTCTGATAATGCCCAATTAATCCTAAGAAACTTCTCATTTCTGATCCATTAGTAGACCTAAGCTAGTCTACAATAGCTTCCACTTTTTAAGATTCATAGCAACCCCATTCTCTAATATAATATGACCCAAGAAAACTTGAGTCAAATTTCACACTCGCTAAATTTCGCATACAATTTCCCCTTTTGCACAATTTGTAAAAGTACTATCAAGTGCTTCCCATGCTCTGCTTTAGATGATGAATATACTAGAATGTCATCAATAAATACCACTACAAATTTGTCAAAATGAGGATTAAATACTCTATTCATTAGAATCATAAAATGCCATTAGAGCATTTGTCAATCCCAATTACATGACTAAAAACTCATAATGTCTATAACGGGTCTAGAAAACACTCTTAGGCATATCCCCTGCCCAGATTCGAAACCAATGATATTCGAAGTGCAAGTCAATCTTAGAGAATACATGAGCACTCACTAATCAAAGAGTTCATCTATTTAGGATAAGAGGTACTAGTTCTAGATGGTGATTATATTAAGTTCACGATAGTCGATGTAAAGTCTCATACTGCCATCTTTCTTCTTCACAAACAAAATTGGAACTCCCAACAAGGACACACATGGATGTATAAATCCCATATCTAATAACTCTTGTAATTGAGTCTTTTTTTTCTTGTAATTTAGCAGCCACCACCCTATACGGGGCCATTGATATCAGTTCAGCTCTTGAAATCAAAACAATCTTGAACTCCACTTCTCACTAAGGGGGTAGACTTAGTAATTCATCTGGAAATATGTCTAGAACTTCACATATCACTGGTATATCTTCAAGCCTTTGACCCTTCTTCTATATATCCATGGCCTAAGTTGAGAAACCTTCGCACCCCATTTTGAAGATCATTGTGTGCTTTTTTGGTCGATATGATCGATTTCAAATTGCCTACCTACTTCTCCACAACTTCTTGAAAAAAAAAATTGTCCTTTCCTGGATTTGCAAACTTTACCTTTTTACCCTTGTAATTGATCAATGTAGAATTGCGAGAAAGCCAAATCCATTCTAAGGATCATGTCAAAATCCACTATAGGAATCTGGATAAAATTAGTATCTAACTCTTTCTTCCCTATTTCTACCCTAATCCCCTCAATACAAGATTAGATGCCAAGGCTTTTGCACTAAGAATAGATATATTGAAAAAGATCAACCACAGAGATTAGGACTGAATTAAATAAATGAGTAAACTAATAAAAAAAATCAGTAGGTAAACTAATTAATAAATAACTATCGAATAAATGGATAAAAATAAATAAATAACAAACTAATGAATAGTAATAGAAGTTAGCCTAGAAATTCTAGCATCCTTTAACATTCTATCCCGTCCTAGTTTTCATAGTGTAATGTTAAAGATCATAAACCTAATGTTCTAATACCACTAAATATAATGTCCTGGAATCAAAACCTAAAATAGAATTCGAGTCCATACCCAAGACATTACACGGCGACAGTTGCAAGGAAATACCAAGCCTCTAATTCAAAAATAATGTCTACTAACTTCAACTAAAATATCTCCAAATAAAATTTTATAACTCAACATGATTTTTGTCATATATTAAAAATAAAATATAAAACCATCATTACAATGGATGTCTTATTTAGTATGATCTAAAGAAGAAAGAACTTATTACTGTCTAACTCAAAACTAATAAATAAACTCCTGCTAAGCCAACTAGTCTATAAATGCATCTAAACTCAGATGTCTTCATTATTCTCATTATATCACTGGCTAACATATGCAAAATGTTAAATAGAGTGAGTTACACTACCCAATAAGTAGTCGAACCATCCTCTTGAGAATAAGTAAGTTATATATACTAATATATTTTTAAATAAAATATAATGAGTAGTACCAAATGACTAGAAAGAGCTTATTATTATTATTATTATTATTATTATTATTATTATTATTATTATTATTATTATTATTATAAATAGGAGTTTGGCCTACCATTAATAAAATAAGAGTCTAACCCAAATTTAAAATAAACATATCTATAATCTAGTTTTAAAATAAGATATAAGTATAGCTTGATTTTAAAATAAATATAAGTAAGGTCTAAATTTAAAATAAAATATAAGTGTGCCCGATTTTGAAATAGGACATAAGTATAGCCCTATTTAAAATAAGAGTCTGGTCCAAAATACATAAAAGAAATAAAATAATTAAATAGAGCTTTTTTTTTTTAAATACCATTGCCTACCAGAATGGCCTACTATCGTGGGCCATTAGGTTGTCCTATGTAGAAAGTAGTTTTTTTATTATTATTTTTTACTGATGGGGAACATCAACAATGTCCCCACAGCAAAAATGGAAGTCACAGATATGGCTCGCATAAGCAAAACACATACCTTTTTAAAAATTTTTTAAGAACTTATTTAAAGGGGCAAATAATCCCCACATTAGATAAAACAAAAGAATGGACTAGAGATTGCAAAGATGAAACACAAATTTTTTTTTTCTCAATGGGGACATATACAGTCCCTACAACAAATAAAAGTTTTCAAGAGAAACTATTTGCAATCAACTGCAACAAAAGGTGAAACTTTTTTCCCGCCCTAACATCTGAAAAACATAGCAGGACAAGAAATAGAACACAACAACATAGCTCCAACCCATTTTCGTTTTTTTTAAACATGATCAAACTAAGTTTAGAGACTAATTGTGTAAACTAATTACAGAAACATACCAAATTAAATTTTCTGACATTTCAATTCTATCTACGAATATAGAACTCTCTTTTTTTTATACATACATAACATAGGGTTCAAGCAACAAAATTTATGAAACTCATTTTTCACTATTTTTCTTTCTTTTTCCAAACCTTATGAATAGAGACGAAGTACTTATCATCATCTTAACATATAACAAACAAATACTTCTAAATTTCAAATTAGGAAGAGGATCACTGATATTAGTCCTGATTGTTTATCCTGTCAGAGAGGCCAAATTAAGAATTCTTATTAATCGAGAGGGATTTTAGTCATAGACATAAATTTTAGAACATTTTCTTCCTCCTCTTCTCCTAAACCCATGAGCCATTCATCACACACAGCACATATCATTGCATTGCTCAAAACTAACAAAAAATAACAAAACTCAATTTCTAAATTTATACACAAAATACAATTTCATAATGTTGTTGAAAACCAAAAAATGTCAGAACCACCTACCTTTCACAATAGTCAAAACTAATACCTCCAGCTCAAGTCAAATATTCATCACAACTATTCCCTAACATCAAACCATAACAATATTAAAATCAATCGTAGAATTTTAACCCTAACAAATTAATAAATCTTGGGTTTTAAAACATTAAAAATGGAGAGGAAGGGAACTCTTAGCATCTAACTATCGTTCTCTAGACAAAATGATAAACATAATTTATACAACTTACCTTCTAGGTTAGAAAACTCATAATTTTCTTTCCCAATGTCTAAAACCTTTGTGTGTCTATCATGAATAAGAAATTCTATTTAGATAAAAGGATGTAAGGTTTCCTTCTAAGAACTAAATAATGGATTTTCTTTCCTAATATAACTTATTCTCTTCTTATCCCAAGATTTATGTCATAACATGGGCCACTCTATAGAATTCTTAACCCAATTTAATTTGAGTTGGGTGTTTACATTATACTCCCTTTACAAAAAATTTCATTCTCAAAACATGTAAATACCTTTTATGTTGAATAGGAAGGGTTCCTTTTTGTGCATGTCCTCTTCCCACTCCTACGTAGCTTCACGAAAAGTAGAATTTGTCCATTTAGTTTAACATAGGAAATGACATGTCTTCGCAATACCTACTTCTTACGATCTATAGTTTTCAAAAGAACCTCCTTATAGGATAATTTTCAGCCACTTTCAAGTATCTAACTTCTAGCACATGACTGGCATCCAAAATATATGTTATGAACTATAAAATATGGAAAACATCATGTACCCAAGATAATGCTAGCGGTAAGGCCAATCGGAAAACAAATTCCCCAGCTCTTTCTAAAATTTGTAAAGACTAGAAAATCGTGGATTTCCAAACCATATCACCATCTTAGTAGAAGAAATTTGAAAATACACCCTCCCTTCTACCTTAAATTCTAACAATCGGCATTTGTTCTCTGCCCCCCCCTTTTTTTTGTCTATCTTGTGTCACCTTGATTCACTCACAGATTAGGGCACCATCTCCAAAGTAATTTGTACCTATTCTGGTTCAATAATTCTATTTTCTCCAACATCATCCCAACACATCGGTGATATACACTTCCTCCCATACAATGCCACATATTGAGCCATCCCAATACTTGCTCAATAGTTGTAATTATAGGAGAACGCTATTAGCATCAAATAGTTAACCCAACAATCCTTGAAATTCACACATGCACACTACTTTCAGACTATCTATCAGTTTGGGGGTGAAATGTAGTCCTAAAAGCCAGTGTGGTCCCCATGGTCTTACTAAAGCCATTCCAGAATCGGGAATCAAACTACAAATAATGATCAAATATAATGCTAACTGGTATGCCATGTAATCGAACAATTTCCTCATGTATATCTTCACTAAATTATCCATAGTTGCTCTGGACTTTATTGGTAAGAAATGCACTGACTTAGTTAATCTATCCACAATCACCCAAATAGTGTCTTAACCCAACTTTGCTTTTGGTAAACTAATAACAAAATTCATTGTGATATGTTCTCATCTCTATATGGGTATTTCCAAATGTTTTAGCTACCCCCCAGATCATTGATGTTTAGCCTTCACTTGTCGACATAGAAAACATCGAGAATTATATTATGCTATCTCTATCTTCATTCTACTCTAATAGAAGTTTATTTTTAAATCTCTATACATCTTAGTACTAGCAGGATATACAGAAGACTTCGATTTATATATTTCTTTTAAAATTTTAGCCTTCATATCTGGATGATCAGCCACACACAATATTTCTCTAAACCTCAAACTCCTGTCAATAGGAATCTAGAAGTCTGTCTACTAATTGCCTCAAACTTCCCTCTTTTTTTCTGCAAACAAACATCCATGCCTTGAGCAGTCTTTATGTGTTCCATTAAGGTTAGTTATCGAGTCAGCTACTAGATATTCCTTAAAAAATCCCCTAACTTCTATTTCAAAATTTTCAAATTCTAATATAGACTATTTTTTCTTGGTGATCAATGCTACTAGTGTATTGCTCTTTTGACTAAACATATCAACTACTCAATTCATCTTTTTTGGGTGATAACTAATCGTCAAATCTCTAACCACTTTTTTGCCTCATATTAAGTGCCTTCTAGGTAAATAAACATGTCAAACTTCGATGGTCTATGAACACATCGCAAGGATTCCCATACAAATAATGCCTTCAAATCTTTAAAGTAAAAACCATTGCAACTAAATAAACCTTTGCTGGTAAGTTTTTAAATGTTTGGATGCATAAACTATGACCTTTTCATTCTGCATTAGCAAACACTTTAAGCTACTTTTTGATAGGGGTGGCAATCGTGTCGTGTTCGGGTTGGCAAGTCATGTCAATTTGAGATAATTACATTCGACAGGTCAATCCGAACATGACCCGATTAATAAACGTGTCGTATTGTGTCAACCCGTTTATTTTCGTGTCGTGTTCGTGTTATAAATGGGTTGACACGACATGACACAATTATATACAAATATTAAATAGATAATTACTAAATTCGTCAACCCGAATACCTACTAAACCCGCTAATCTCTGCACCATTACACAAAAAAATTTAAAAAAAATCAAATCAAATCATATAAAATTAAAAAATTAATAAAATAGCCCATAAAGTCATAAATAACAAATAAAACATCAAATCAACCCACTAAATATCTAGATATCTCAATGAATTCACAAGATTTAATCTTAAAAATCAAAACAATTGTAGTCTTGCAATAAAATTGGATTTTTTAATAAATTATTTTCTCTAACTAAAAGTCATTGTAATAATATTATTATTATATACACTAAATAATAATTAATTAAGAATGATTCATTTACTATATATCAAGCAAATAACCACATTAACATCATTTATTTTCCTTAAGAGGTCTCATATAATTAAACAAAATAGACACAAAAATAATTCAATTAATTCATATAATAAAATTTAATTTAATTAATTCATGTAAAAAATTAAATTATCTAATTTTCTATAGTGAAATTTGTAGAGTATTACAAAAAGTATTACATATAAATATTAAAAAAAAAAGTTAAACGGGTTCGCGGGTTGAAACGGGTTAAAATAGGTTCAACCTGTTTATGACCTATATATGTTTAAAGTTAAATGGGTTGACCTGTTTCGACCCGAACTCGTGAAACCCCAACCCTAACCCGCTATAACCGTATCGTTTTCGTGTTGTGTTTAATATTACCGCCCCTACTTTTTGATGTATCAATATAGATGGTAGAACTTCCAAATCCAAATAGTAGAGAAGTACAAGTGCGAACATCAATCTTTTCTTCAACTCGTGGAAACTAGTCTCACAGGCAGAACTTTTTTTGAACTTTGCCTTTTTCTATATGAGTTTGGTCAAAGGTCCTAAAATCTATGAAAAGATCTCCACAAACTTCCAATAATACTTAACTAATCCTAAGAAACTTCTCACTTCTAATGTAATAGTAGGCCTAACCCAATTCACAGTGGCTTCCACCTTTTTAAGATCCACAGCTACCCAATTCTCTGATATAATATGACCTAAGAAAGCTACACTTAAGCTAAAATTCACACTTGCTAAATTTTGCATATAATTTCTCCTTTTTGCAAAATCTATAAAACCACTATCAAGTGCTCATCATGCTCTACTTCAGACAACGAATAAACCAGAATGTTATCAACAAATACCACTACAAATATGTCCAACTAAAGTTTGAACACTTTGTTTGTTTGATCCGTAAATGTCATAGGAGCATTTGTGAATCCAAATGACATGATCAAAAACTCATAATATTCATAACGGGTCCAGGAAACACTTATAGGTATATTCTCTACCTTGATTCGTAATTGATGATATCCAAAATGCAAGTCAATCTTAGAGAATACACGAGCACCCTTTAACTAATCAAAGTTCATCTATCTGGCCTAAAAGGTATCGATTCTTGATGGTGATAGTATTAAGTTCATGATAGTTGAAGCAAAGCCTTACATTGCCATCTTTCTTCTTCACAAACAAAACTAAAGCTCCTACAGGGACACACATGGACGCAAAAATCCCACATCTAATAACTCTTGTAATTGAATCTTTAATTCTCATAATTCAGTAGGTGCCATCCTATATAGGACTTTTGATATCGGTTCTACTCCTGAACTCAAAATAATCTCAAACTCCACTTTCCATTAAGGGGGTAGGCTTAGTAATTCTTCTATAAATACATCTGAAAAGTGACATATCATTGGTATATCTTCAAGCCTTTGACCCTTCTTTTGTATATCCATGGTATAAGCTGAGAAGTTTTCTCACCCTTTTTTAAAGATCTTCATGTGCTTTTATGGCCGATATGATCAGTATAAATTACCTGCCAGTTTCTCTATAGTTTTCTAAAAACAAAATTCGTCCTTTCCTGGATTTACAAAATTTACTTTTTGCCCTTGCAATTGATCTGAAAACCCCCGCCTAAAACTAATCTTAGAGTAGGGGAAAGATTTGCATTTCATAGCATTTCATTTGTGCATATGATTTTCAAAATGAATTTATATGTGCTCTATATTGCTTAATTATGTTTTTGTTCAGTGTTTGTGATATTTAGGAATTTTTAATTTGAGTTGAGAAGGTTTTTTTTTAGATTATGATATTTGAGAAAGGAAATATAAATAACTTTGAGATTAGGTAGAAGAGAATTATTTTGGAAAGATGGAACACGATAGTTATTTATTGGTAGGAGATTATGACATTTAAAATAGGATTATTTAAATGTAATCGTCATGCATCTAACAAAATACATACATACATACATACATACATACATACATACATACATACATACATACATACATACATACATACATACATACATACATACATACATACATACATACATACATACATACATACATATATACATACATACATACATACATAAATCCTTCTCTCGGAGATATAACGTAGTATAGTAGTGAGTATGGTGTCAAACCCACCAGGAACTCAAGAGAAGTATAGTATGATATTTACTCCTTATCTTAATCTCATTAAAAACTCTTAAACAATTAACTTGAATGAATCTTAAGATGTTTAAAACATAAAGTAAATGGGGGCAAACAAATAGGAAAATACTAAGTCTAAAACATGAATAAAAAAGGAAACAAATAAAAAAAATAAGAAAATAAATCCAAGCCAATTACGAAACCACTTGTTTTAGGAATATACTTTGAGATCAAATTCGGAAACTTATCATAGATTGGATTATCTTAATCAATTGATTTTATAAATCAATCTTAATGACTTAAATTTTGTATCCTTGCAAAAGTGGACTAACCCTTAGTTAACCTCTAAGTTAAAATCCCTAACTCTATTCTTAACCTAAGCCATATTGATTAAGCTTTTGTTAAAGACATTGATACTCCAATTAATCAATTGTCATAGACTAACAACAAGGTTGATAAGCATATAAGGCATTACCAATATCAAGTTACATACTCAGTTAACCTCGAAAATTTGCACTTGAACATTACACAATTTCTTATCACTAGTTAAGCCAGTTAACCTCAAAATCCAACCAAGAAATAGATGCTACTTAGATAAATTAATCAAAGATCAATTATCTTAGCAATACAATTGTGCAAGTAAAGTATGTTGGTCAAGTATAATAAACTTAGTACAATTGATAAGAGAAGAAATTCGGAATTGTATAAATACTCAAAAAATAGTCTTAAAACATAAAAGATAAAATCTTTATTCAACAATGACAAAGTACTAAAATTAAATCTCAAAGTACCAAAATTAATGTTCAAAACATAACTTAAGAACAACATTGAAACTTAATTGTTTTGAACACAAAAATAAAAATAAAATACAACTGGAAACAGGAAAGAAACGATAGAAAGTTTAAATAATAAAACTTGGTAAGTCCCCAATCTCAAGTTCTTCTTGTCTCTGGACTCCTTTTCCCTTCGTAAGCCTTTCTGTGCTTCAAAAGAAAGAAAGAATTACAATATGTGATGAATTGGATTGACTGATTATGAATTAGGTCGCCCAAAACCTATTTATAAAATCTCTAAAGTGTATTTAGTTGAATTTGAAAAGCTAACACTGCTATTGGATCAATTTAGGACTTTCTAAACTCTTTAGAAAAGTTATACAGTCTATACGCATGGTTATGAATCTTGGTCGTGCACTCTGCACGGTCACACGCATGGCCGAGCCTCTGGCCGTGCATTTAGCAAAGAGATTTTTCCTTTGAATTCTATGAACTTGTAGGGATAAAATTTTTCCTCTGTTACGCATAAGGGCATGCACAACCATGCCTCTAACCGTGCATGTCTCCCTGTAAGACCCTACCTAATCCTACCCTAAACTTAGAGAGGTGTGTTGCATTTCATGTCATATTGCATAAAAATATATTTCTTGGATGAATTTGTGTGCTTTAGAATTGTGATATATATATATATATATATATATATATATATGTAAGGGTTATATGGTTTATTTATACTTGTTGAGTAGTAAGGGTAAAAAGAAAATTTTTCTTGAGGACGAAATACTAAGAAGGCTTGAGACTTAGAAAGGAAGAGGTTTTGGTTGGGAAAATAAGAACAAGAGCTATTGTGATTGAATGGTTAGAACTTTGTGATTTAATCTCTAAGGTCTTGAGCTCAAATCCCATCACCTAAGTTTTATTCTTAATTATCTTAACCAATGTTTGAGTTTCTCTTTTCTTACATTCCTTAAAGCTAGTAATGTTGTCTTAGGAAAAACACAATGGTAATGTCATAAACATGTGATCTTGTCGTAAAAGAAAATCTAGAAGAGTTTTGGTCTCCATCATTTTAGCAATCCTTGTCCTAACCTATTTAAATTTAAAATACTCATGTTTCTTTAATTCTTTTCAATTTCTATAAAATGTCTTGGATGAATCTTGGCTTGAATTTTCGAAATTTCTAGCTTTTGGAATAGGAAAATGACTGACATTTAGGAAGGAAAATAGATAGGTGGTTTTCAATTAAATCACTATAGCTTTTCTTCCAAGAACTACATTTCTTCTTATTCTTGTTTTGGTTCAAATCTAGAAATTTTTCTAGCAATCCTTCTTGGCTAGTTTCCAAAAATTGTATCAACATTTTGCCTATATAATTCTTGCTAGCAACCAACCATATTGTGTATATGGGAAAGCTGAAAATGCCTTGGAATTTCACAGTTTGTACAGCCTTACCAAACCAGAAATTTTCCAGCAAACTACCAAGAGTTAGACATGGAATTTGAGCCATCAACTCATGTATAAGAACACCTGAAACATTTCCCCTTCTTCTCTAAGATGATGGTTTGAAAACCACCATTAATGAACCTTTAAACGCTCCTAAGTTTCAGCTGCAAATCCATTTCAAAATGGTTCGAAAATTCTGCTAAAAAATCCTTCCATATCCTAAGAATTCTTGTAGCTAAAACCAGAATTTTTCCAGCTTGCTTAGCAAAGTCAAGAACCAATTTCCTCCTCAATTATCTTCAACAATTTCGGCCACCTTGAAGCCATGGACTGAACATCTAGTCTTCTCTATCCACCATGGCAATTAGAGCTTCATTAATACACCTCAAACCACTCCTAACTTTACTCCATTCAAAACTTTTCAAACTTGAAAATTAAATTCCAGCTTTTCCTCCATTAAACTCTCACCTAGCTAGATGAATAAACCAAAAATTTCTCCTCTCTTGTACAGCCATTTTTGGCCATCTATAAGGCTGAAACACTCCTCTGTTTCAAAATCAAAACATAGCTAGACTAGTCACCCACCATTGAAGGACTAGAAACCTTTAAGAAGAAAACATCATTACCAAATCTTCTACCTCAAACATCACCACATTTTTCTTATTTTAAAATTCAAAATAGCTAAACTCTCTCTCTCTTCCCCTAGGATAACCGAAATTCGGCCATCACACACCAAGCATTTTCTTTCAATTTTCTCTTGTGTTCTCAAGAACACACACTAAACTTCTTCAACCTTTAATCACCTTTTTCATCCCAAATCACTCCAAAAACTCTCAAATCAATAAGGATTCAACCTATACTCATCCATACTCCATAACATAAAAACAACAAAAGTTGATCTTCCATTTGGATCAAACGTGTTTTTTGTTCAAGAACAAGAAGAATATCAAGAAGGTAAATTCAATCACCTTGATCATTCTTCACTTTTTCCTCACCATTTCATCATCATATTAATCATTCTCTCTTTCTCTTTCTCTCTCTCTTGGCCAAACCATTAGTAGCCATCCTTGAACAAACTTCAATCAAGGAAGGACTCCTCAAGCACTCAAGGACCTTCATTGGCGAAGACGACATCTTCAACTCCAACAATCATCAAACAAGTATTTTTTTCATGACCTTCTTCTTAAATTTTTGAACTCAAAGCTTTTAGATGATGGAATTAATAGGTTGATCGAATAATGTTAGGTTGGAGATATGTATGAGGGTGAAGGGAGTAAATTTAAAACAATAGGATTGAAATGAATATTAAGACTTATGAATTATGGTTTATGCTTTAGGACCATTGTATGCTTATTAGTACATTATGATTAAATGCTTTATGTCACCAATAAGGTTGTTGTGATGAATGATGGACATTATACCACCATTGTTTGATTATACTTCCATGATGTTGTTTTTGTCAATAAATCCCTTGATAATAGTAATATTACTAGTAGAGTATCACCCATGTTGTGATGAATATTATTACAAGTCTATTTTTGGACAAATCAACATGTTATTTATTATATATATGTGTGTGTATGAATATATATATATATATATATATATATATATATATATATTAGTACTAGTAAATCCACTATGATCATTAAAATCATTATTAGCGCTAGTTTTACTACTAATATTATTAGCATTACTACTATTACTATTATCATCATCATTATCACTAATACTATTAGTATTATTATTTTATTTAATTTATAAATTTCGATAAACCTCAACATTTTCGAAAATAATAATTACCTAAAATATTACTATTTTATTAGATAAGTAAAAATAGTAATATTTTCGAAATTAATAGTAATATTATTTTCGAAATTGATTAATATCAAATATCTTTTAAATTTATATTATTTAATATTCTTACTAAAAATTTTATCTAAACTTATGTATTATTTAACAAACAATTATGATTATTCATTAGTATGAATGTAATTTATTATTTATTATTAACGTTATTTATTATTAATATCATTTATTATTCATTATTAGTATTATTTATTATTTATTATTTTATATCAATATTTATTTAGTATTTATTATCAAAAGTACTTATTATTTATTACTAATTTTATTTATTATTTGTTAATAAATAAATATTGTTATAATTTGTTATTTATTATTTATAACACCTATTTTGTTTTGACTTATCAAATTAATCTTATTCTATAAAATACTTTATCAAATAATGTTAAAGCTTAAGACATTGTTGTCATAACTGGATATTATTGTAACTAGTTGAGCTTAAGTATGTTAGACTGGGAGTTATTTATTTAAATAAGTGATGTTTTGATGTTGGGACTTATACCTTATATTTACCCTAAGCGGGGCTAGATTGCTTTGAACCAACTTGGAATGCCATTATATCTTAAGAAAAGCAAGAGATCATGTAAGTCTTTACATAAAGCTATTCGAAAATCAAAATCATTTCGACAAGTCAAAACATGAAGTATATGTGGAAATGTACTTTGGATGCAATTATGGATAATTTTCCTTATCTTTTCTATTCAATCAAACAATTTCAAGTTGAACAAGTAATTTTACACAAAATACTAAACTTTTTCCTAAAAACCAACTTTAACAAGAATTTTGTAAACCATAATTGCACTTTCAAAGAAAACACATTGAATGATTCTTCTTTTCCCAAAAGGGACAAATACAACGTTGAGTACTCAATAATGGTAGACTACTAGGACTAATCTTTGAAGGGTTAGGTAAGTCTCTCAGTAGGAGGCCAAGTCTGAGGGGTGAGCTCTGCCTAGATAAGACGACAATTGTTATTGATCAGGCCGATTTGAGCTAGCAGTATAGTTTAGGTGCACTGTTTATTTTTGGAATGGACAACCAGTAAGTTTGGGTGTAGAGATGGAGGAGTATCTCACCCGGTGGATTGTATACCCACCTTGTATCAAAATGCACAAAGTGTGATGCCATGTCCATTCATGATACATGGCTTCATAGTCAACTTTATTTGAGTGGTTATTACTTTACAAGTTGAGTACTTTTACTTTACAAATGCTGATAAAACACCACTCAGGGTTCAAAGATAAATTTCTGGACTTGCAGACTATTTATTATGACTTGTTCAAAACTTGCATACATGAACTTTTTCCTTGAAATACCATGAGCACACACAGGACTTACTGAGAAATATTTCTCACACATTTTTACATCATATCTTCAAGTCGATCCTGCTTCGAAAGTTGATTTACTTAAAGTTGCCATGAGCTTAGAAGACTTATTTTGATGTATTTATTATTGGAGATTTTATTTACCTTCTATTTGTTCTAAGACTTGTATAAGTATTATTTTGGGATTGTAATAAGTCTGTTATTAAGCTATTTCCTTCTATATTTTCTATTACCTAATGATAAAGACCTATTGTTCTAAAGACGGGGCGATATCCCCATCCATTTTGGGGTACGTAAGAAGCTGGGTGTCACAATCCCCGAACTCCTATATTTTGCATAGCGATACATTAGGCCATGCCTCTGTAAAAACATATAAAACATTGTTTAAGTACATGTTCCAAGACCAAAAATGCATAGACAATCATTCCAAGTATAAAAATGCATCATTTAAACCAATGTTCTACTAATTTTTCATTAACAAGACTCAAAAACACAAGAGAATATAACATGAGTAGCAACCATTCATTATTATATAAAATCATGCATAAACATTAAGGGAAAAGACTATAAAAATGTAACTATTTTACACCTAACATTGTCGAGGTTAAGTGGTTAGAGCTTGGTGATGACTAACTCGAGTTCAAATCCTACCATGAGCAAAATTTTGAATCTTTATCCATTTTTCCTGATTGATACCTTACCTGCAACTATTTAAAAACTTTATTACATACCTTAGAATTTGCACTAAATTCTTTTAATTCCTGTATTTCTATCATGAAAGAATGATTCTAGCCTCCTATTTTTCAAATTGTGACCTAACTATTTGAAACTCAAACTTCTCATTTTTTTTTTCTTTCCTCTTCAGAAAGCTTTGTGGTAATTTATCGGAAACCTCTCAGACTACTCCAAGGTCATAATAACAAAAAATGCTCATGGTTTTCATTATAGATAATCATATTACCTCCAAACTTTTGTTACAAGAAAGATAGCAAAATAGTCTAAAACCCATACCTCATTTCTCTTCTCTTCTTCCCTATTTAAATGGCCAAAGATTAGTATAGAAGTACCTTTAGATGGTCCTAGAACTAAGCTGAAGTTTCACCATTCAAAAATCTTTTGAATTCAAGTACCAAAAGCTCAACAAATCCTTACAATCCCAAAACTTAATTTAGTTCCATTCAACCAGAATTTTTGGCTTACTGGAATTATCATTTCATCAGAATTTACAATTCATTAAGTTAGCAAACAACTTCTCATTTTTCCAATTCTTCTCTTCTGGTTGCTCTCATTTCTTTAGCATTAAATTGGTAAAACATCGCCAGAATCCTAACTACAAACTCTCATTCAAAATGTTTTGAAATAGCTCAACAACTCTCTAAAATCATTCCATTTAATGAAGCTTCTTGTAGTCAAATTTTCAGCCTCAAAACTTTGCATGCAAACTAGAATTTCTTCCACAAAGTCGTGTACCATCTTCATATAGCCAAGGACCAACTATCTCTCATTTCCTCTAAGCTGTAGGCTAGCTATAGGTAGCCAAGGACCGGCTGCCCTTCTTTAAATCTAAGGGCCAGCTATAGGTAGCCATAGACTAACTTTCACACACACACCAACATCAAGCCACGGATCGGCTATAACCAGCTTTTGGTAGGCTGTTCACTGAAAGAGTTTTTCTACTTCCTAACTCTTTTGCAGCCGAGGAAAAACCACCATTGATACACCTCAAACCTCTCCTAAAATTCAGCAATTATCTCTCTGTATCAGCTACTTAAATTTCAAACTTAAAATCCCAACAAACTCCTATAGTTGCTTTCCCATTCGGCCTTCTTATCCTTTATTGTAAGCGCGTTCAACAATAGACAACAACTTCTTTGTACCTACAGAGCCTAGAGTACTACTCTACCTTCCTCTTCATCTTTATTTCCCTTCTTCCTATTCTCGAATTATTAACGACCACTATAGAAATACTCTTTTCCTTATCTAACTACTTCCAGGAGTTCAAAATTCAAAAGGCCACAATTGGCTCCTACAAATTCTCTAGATCACCATATACGACAGAATAATTGTGAAACCCCAATCGAAACCAACCTTAGAGTAAGGGGGTTGGGATGCATATCATATTTATTTGTATGTTTAAATATATTTTTATATGATTTTATGTGCTTTGGATTTTTGTTTTATAGTCTCGAGGGCTTAATTATGTTTATTGAGTAAGAATGGTAAAATGATAATTTTTGCTAGAGGTGAAAATAGGGAGATAGCTTGAGGATTAAATAGGAAAAATATATTTTGGAGAGAAAATAAGAACAAGAGTTGTTATGGTTTAGTGGTTAGAGCTTTAGAATTAATTCTTGAGGTCTTGGGTTCAAATTCCATCATTGGAGCTTTAGCATGATAAAATTTTATTTTTATTTGGGAATGTTGTATTTTCGGCCTTGTGTGCTTTAGAGAAGAGTAGAGGTGTTGTCCTAGGGGAAACATGATAGGAGTATCCTAATCCTACTCTTGTGCCCTACAAAAATTTCCAAGGGAATTCATACCTTTCTTGATCTTTAGTTTTTCCTACTTCTCAATTCATTAGGTTGGTCAATTTGTTTTAGCCAATTTCATTCCAGAAAATTTCAATACAGTGTTGTGGCTTTGAAAGTTCAAAAATGTCTACGTGTAAGACATCTTATGGACCAAAAATGGGTAGGCTTTGGGGAAGGTTGCCAAGAGATTAAACTCCATGGTTGAACCTTCAAAACTCCACTCTAGCTATGTTCATTTTCTTCATGAAGTAATCTGGAATTTTTTTCAGCTTCTTGTGCATTCAAGGTGTCGAAATTTTCAGCCATCATTTCCTCCCAAATGCTGCCAGAAAATAGCTCTCTTGACCAGCTTGGATTCTGAAATTTTATGGCCAAATTCGGACTACACAAATGCTGTCCAAAACCAGAAAATTTTCTGGGCAAATTCGCAGCTTAGGTGAGCTTAAACCAAGCTGTTTTCTTCCAGTTTTCTCCCAGCACCTTAGCCACGTTTTTCCTCCATAAAGAAGGCTGGAAAATAGCATTGAAAGACCTCTGAAATCCCCTTCAAACCCTCTGCAAACTGGCTGGAAAATGGCAGAAAATTCCAACAACTTTCGAAATCCTGTACAGAATTTTTTCAGCTTTGTTTCCCTCTTCAGCCCTGACCAAAACTCCCTCATCTTTCTGTTCAAACTTCTCTTGAATAGCCATGAACTAAACTCCATTGTCTTCCCCAACCTTCTGCTCGAAAAACCAGTCATGGTTGTCCCTAAAATATCTCCAACAATTACTCCAATCAAGCCTTGATTGAAGACCAAAATTCCAGCAATCCTAATTTAGTAAACATCCATAAAACATCATTTAAACAACCAGACCTTCCTTCACCATTGTACTCCCTCTTTTTGGCCACCATTAAACTGCTTCAAATAGCTTTCATTCCAGCAGTCGGCCATTACAGCTTCCAAAAACCTCTCTATTGATCAAAGATTTTCTGCCATATATTTGATCTCCTAAAATATTCTTTTAAGACTTCAAACAACCAGCCTTTCCATTTCCTATCAAACCAGAAATTCAGTTGCCAAAATCCCTCAAACAATTTAGCCACTTCCTTCCCATAGAGTTTCGGCAGCTTCAATCAAATTCTGTCCATTCTCTTCAACCTTCAAGAACACTAAGAACACCTACTCACCTTCTCTCGCCTAAGGCCACCAAAACCACTTCAATCTTTTTCAAAAAAATTCCAGATTTCACCTACTCACTGCCATGAATCCATTCATACCACTTTTAACATCAAACTCCAAAATCCAATTCTCTCATTTGGATCAAAACCAATATTTTTTGTAAAAACTCAAGAACACCTTCAAGGTAAGCTTGTTCAATCAACATCATCTTCACTAAACTTCAACCTCTAATGAACATATATGTGTATAATCATACTAATGGACCCTCTTCTTCTCTCTCTCTCTCTCTCTCTCTCTCTTGGCCGAATGCTCTCTCTCTCTCTGCCGAATGGTGACTTCAACCATGGCCATGTTTTCTTCATCTCTCTTGGATGGATCTAGTCTCCTAGGAGTTGAGATTCATTCGAAACTCCTTCAAGGTACTCATCAATCAAGTAAGCCCTTCAACTCTTTTTTTAAATTCTAGATTCATGTCTCTAGGGTGATATTGAAAGGAGATGGATTATGTTTGAGGTTTGAGCATGTATTGTTGTGATGAGTTGAGATTGTAGCATGAATAAATGTGTGTATATGATGAAGATGGGATTAATGCATGAGTTGATTGTCTTGGTTGATTGTATGATGTTTTTAGGGTTTAGTGCATGTCTCCATGTCATGAGTAGTATTTGTGTTTAAGCATGTTAGAGATTATGTCACCTTTAGTGAATAGGATTTATATTCAAGTATGATTGTTAAAGCCATGAGTATGTTTATGCTAGTAGAAGTTGGATAATGTCTTGGTAAATTTAGATCTATGCCTTTATTCATGATTTGGATGATTTGATGAATTAAAGTTGAGTGTATGTTCATGATTGTGATTAGCAAGTGAAAATATGATCATGACCTAGTTGTCCCTAAACTAATTTTATTTCATCAATAAAATGATTAATATTATAATTTTTGCTAGTATATCTCGAAAACCCTAGAAAATGTGGATTTGGTCTTTTGCATAAAATAGTGATATTTTAGTCAAATAAATGATAACTTTTATTACAGAAATAAAATATACAGATATTATATATAATAATAATAATAATATCAAATAAAGCCTTTTATATAAATAATCATAATAAGTAAAATATTAATTTTGTGAGTCTTATATTCATAAATACTATTAAAATTTGTTATCTTTCAATTATTATCTTTTAAATAAGACCTATTAAAATTCACTTACAACTAATTTTGGTTACCAATTATTTTCTAACAATTAATTATCAATAGATTATTATTTTAAATAATTACATCTAGGTCCTAGGACCCTTCAGCAAATAAACTCTAATTTATTTTTAACAAAATTTAAACCTTCAACTTATTAGTACCTATTTCCCAAAACACTAATTATTTTAACTCTGAAATTAGACTTAGCTTATAAATCCTTTATTTATTATCTAGCCTTAAAGCTTAGGACATTAGAATCATGGTTATAGTAAGTTGAGCTAGTTTTATTTGTGAAAATGGATTTTGGCTTGAGTTTGATTATGGTTTATATTTACCCTAGGCGGGGTTAGGTCAGTTGTTGAAGACCTTTATTTTATCTCAAGTTAATGATCAGGTAAGCTCCTGCATAAAACCTGATTGATGCAAAAATGGTTCTATGGCAAGCCAATTGTGGAGTGCGTGGTCACTCATTTCTGTAAAGGCAATTGAGGATTATTTCCTTTCTTATTTCAAGCAAAGAAATTATTTGAAAATCAATAAACAATTTTACCCAAACTTAAAACTCTTTCTAAAACCAACTTTGTCTCAACCTTCGGAAATCCTTAATTGCCATTCTAAAGTGAAGCTATGTTTATTTCATTTTCCCCCAGTGGGATAAGTTACGTTGAGTACTCAATAAGGGTGGACTGCTAGGACTAGTCTTTGAAGGGTTAGGGTAAGTCTCTCAGTAGGTGGCCACCTCTGAGAGGTGAGTCCTTCCTGGATGAGATGCCAGTTCAGTAGGTCGTATCGATCCGAGCTAACAGTTTTTAGTTAAGTGACTGTGTGTTGCCGGAATGGACAACCAGTTTTGTTTGGATATAGAGAAGGAGGAGTATCTTGCTCGGTAGGCCAATCACCTACTTTTTATCAGTCTGCACAAAATGTGGCATTCTGACTGGTTATGGGGCCCAACGTGTGGTAACCCATGATCACCTTTTTGAGTGGTTGATTTTATTGAACATGTATGGTTGGAAAAGCCAAAACACTACTCTTGATTTTTGACTATTTTTTATTGCTTGCTAGTATTTCTCTTACGAAGGTTTCACACTTTGCATTCACGAACTTTTTCACTGGACACTTAAAGCACACACGGACTTACTGAGATTTTTGTCTCATCACCTTTTTACTATGATTTCAGGTCGATTTTGTTGTGGGAATGAGTAGCTAGTTGTAGCCTGCCTTGGAAGATTTTTCTGATATTTATTTTGTGTAATGCTTTGGGAGTTGAGAGTGGATAATTTTATTTATGAATTTATTTCGAATTCTTGGTTTGTAATCAATCTTAAGTTTAAAGTATTATTTTTGTTCTATTATTTTGATTGTATGACCTAGTTATAAAGACCCCTTATCCTTTGGACAGGGCGATATCCCCGGCCCTGTCGGGCCTAGGTAGTGGGGTGTTACAATACTATACTAGGCCCTCCACTTTTCCAGTATTCAGACATTGTCATTCATTAACAACCAAAACTTCCAAGCTTTCTTTTCTCTCATCTCCAGCATTTCTCATTAGCACCGAGAATGCACATAAATTACCCTCACTGCTTTTAAACTTCCCCTTACACTCATATTCTATTGACACTCAAGGGCAATTAAACACTCACAAACCCTCTCCTTCTCAGATTCTTCTATCAAACAAATAAAGAATATTCTTTTCCAAAGATTAATATTCAAGGCCATCAACTTCTCAATCTTTAATACAAGAAGCTATTAACATCACACTTTTTCTTCTAATTCTCTCCATTGTACCTTGTGGACCAGGACCGATATCCTTCTTCTCTCTCATTATCTTTTTCTCTTTCTCTCTCTTACACAGATGGATCTCATCAAACAGAGGAGATTGAAGCTTTCCCTCCTAGCAAAACACTTTGAAGGATGCTTAAAGTATCAAACATCAACTCCATTATCTCAGTAGATTAACTAAGTAATCCTTGTCCCAACTATTATGTTACTTTGTGTGAACTCAAGTTGTAGGATTGTATCTAGATGATGATGTGAGGTGGATTATGATGAAGTTGTTCTTTAACATTTTCGATACGTTATTGTTGGAGAATGGGGTAAATGTGTAGTATGGTGATATATCTAGTATAATGAATTTACTTTTGATGAGTTGTTCAACCTAATATAGGACCTGTTATGTATGTGTCAAGCATGGATGTGGTTTGTGATGTGAGGCTAAAATCTGTCATATAAACCTGGTTAATCTAATTATTATATTAATTCAGTTTGATACGTGTTATCTTTGCAATATTTTTTGATTACGTAATTTTATTGTTTATTTAATTATTTATTCATTTATTTAAATAACCATATACTTGTTATTAGTTTTATTAAAATTATTATCATTATTGATTAATGCTATTAATAAATTTGCTATTTTTTATTTAGTGGAATAACTATTAAAATTATTTATGATTATAATAATTATTAGTTGATATTATTTATTGACTACTGAAAGTATTTAACAATAGCACTATTAATACCTATTATATTATCATTTGTCATTATCTATTGTTATTATATCATGTTATTTATTAGAATTATTAATTTACTATTTGTTGTATACTTATTATTAATTATAGATTGTCAGTATCTAATGTTAAAATCACTAAACTTAATATTTGCCATTGTACAACTACTAGCTATTATCTATACCAATTATTAATTGTTACTATTAAAGGTTATTAGTTGTAGTTTGCTATCATTTAACATTGGTATTTAATAAACAAAAGTACCCAAACTATTATTTAAAATTAAAATTTTTAGTTGATATCTATACTAATAGGTATTAAATAATATTTTTCTTAAAAGTATTATTACCAATAATACTAATTAGTATCACTGCTAATATCATATTGAATTTTTGGGGTTATAGAATATACGTTTTGAACACTTAGAGAATTGGGATATGATTCCATATATAGCATGTGGTGTTTGTGACGATGATATTAGTTGGACAGAACTGTTTGATAACTTGTTGTTAGTAATTGAATTACGATGCTATGTTAAGATAATTGTTGGATATGGTTGATCAATACTAGTTCAGCATCATGGGGATTAGAGTCACTATATGCTTATGCTCCTATGCTACAAGAATTGTTAGGTAAATAGTAACATGTTCTTTGTATTTTCTCTAGATGGGACTAAGTTCATTGATCAAGATACCATGAGAATTGTATCTATCAAAAAAAAGAACAAAGTAAGTCCTTGCTTAAATCTATTTGTTGAATAAATGCTCCATTGCAAGTCAAGTGTTGTTTTATTATGGGAAAGATGACATATACTTGGGATGCAAATATGGATATTTTCTTTCTTTCTTTTCTTTACAAGATATTTTCTCTTTCTTTTTTTAGAACAAAAATTTTGATCAAATAAAAGCTTTCAACTAAAATGTTAACTTTCTTAAATAAAATGTTCAAACTGAAATACTTAACCAAGGTTGTATTTTTAAAATAATAAGGTACTTTTGAGAATTTTCCTTGTATCGAACTTTAAAGAATACTCAATAAGGGTAGGCTAACTAGAACTAACTTTAGAAGGTTAGGATATGTCTTCCGGTGGAGTCCTCCATTGGGAGATAAGTTTTTTCTGAATAAGCTATCAGTACTAGTTAGTCAAGCTGGTCCGAGCTAACAACTCAATCTAAGTGAACTGTTCCCAGAATGGCCAACAGATAAGATAGGGTCTAGCTATGGAGGAGTATCTCATCAAGTGGGCTCATCACCTACCTGTACTATGATACAAGATTTCACAGTACTTGATCATGATACAGAGTTATATGGCCATGACTATGATGTAGGGTTTCATAGTCACCTTTATTTCGGAGTAGTTTATATTTTTTCCTAAATGTATACTTTTATTTGAGAAATATATGTAAAATACCACTGTTGTTCAACAACAAAATGTTATGACTTGTAATCTTTTCTCATGATTTGCACAAAACTTCATACATGAAACATTCTTCAAATTGAAATGAGCACACATAAGACTTACTATGAAGTATTTCTTACTATGCTTTATATCATGTTTCTATTAGTTTCTCAAGAATACAAAAACATAAAACAAGGGAAGAAAAACGAGAAACCATTCCTAGGACTAGCATATATCTGAAATTTATATCAAAGAATGGGAAGAATAATACCTTATGTTGTCATTTCTGCAATCCAAAAAATTTCATGAGGATTGATCTGCATGGCGTGATCCAGAAAAATGAACCAAACTAATGTGTTCGATCACAATCAAACACAGTCATGTTCAAACCACTAGAATCCAAGCATAGGATTCCTTCTAGCAGTAATCCAGACGAGGAATGAATTCAATAGTTGCCTAACTCTAGTGCTAGCAAGACGTATACGAGGTGGCTAGGGTTTTCTATGGAAGAAGAAAAGAAAGAACACACAGCGAGAGTTTTGCATTTCTGTGAAAAATCACAAGAGACAAAACCACAGTATGTGTATCATATATACGTGCGTGTGGTTTCAGATTCCTAAATAACAAGGAATCCTTTGATTATAATTACAAGCCATAAGATTTCATAATTTTAATCTACCCCATAAATTATAACTAATTATAATTTGACTAGAAAAAACATCTTTTTATCACAATTAAACCCCATAATGTTATCAAATAACATCTTCAGTTCTTAATCCTCTATTGTGTGTGACATATTAGGTTTCCTAGTCTATTAGTAGTAAACTATGAATTGATCCAAAATACCATTAGGATTAATAATCCTTAATAACTAGAATTAACTTATCAATTCAAATTAGGATTGATTTATTAATTCTCTAATTAATAAATCCATATTCAGTGGATCATCAGTGGCATCTAGCAATACATCATGACTACCTAAAAGTCTAAAAAGTTAGGTGCTTGACATGAACGTTTCAATAGCAAATATCAGTGCAATAAACTCCTTTCACTATACAATATCTCATTTTGTTTAGAGCATAGAATTATTGCCAACCCCCTCTAGAATATTAATTAATTCTGGCTTAAATATTTTAGTACTTGTTCTTAGAATCCATTACTCATTATATGTATCAATTGGAACTATTTCCAACACACAATCGCATTGGTCAAGGATTTCTCGAGTAATGATTCCTAAAAGTGACCTTGAGATATTCGTTCCTACTTTTAGGAGTGGTGAATCCTTTATTAATCCTCTTAACTACTTTTATTTATTTCACATTGTACCTAATATCCATCCCAGAGGTGGTCTTATTAGGTCTCCAGAGATTAGAATCAAAGCATAATGCTTAGCTAATAAAGTACTCTGCATACATTAAGTCTTAGGATATTTGCACATTTGCTATGATGAGATTCTACCATTGGCACTAAATAGTTATCCATGTGATTATCTCATAGTTAGGTCATCTAATATACTTGTTCTAGTAACAAAGTATCCACGAGTTAACTTTGAGAATCACATTACTCACAGATGTGAAAACTACCACTTGATAAAATCAGGAAGTATAACACGTGTTAGCCTTAATGCATTAATGATGTTTTATCTCATTAATACTATGAGTAGGGATAATTTAAGTACAAAAACTATTTAGTGTAGTAGGAACCCCACATCTTGATCTCTATCATATTTTTTGAACACAGTATTGCACTTAAGACTTTATCTAACAGTTATATTCACACGAAAGTATAAATAAAGTTAATTGTAAGATAAAGAATGTCTTAATTATTAAATAAATATACATAACATAATTTATAAATGATTACCTCTAGGGTACATTACTAACAGTTTTCTAGAAGATTCTGCATTGAATGTTGAGCTTGCCCAAGTCTAAAGATTTTACTTATGCTATTAATTGTATATCTTTTGAGGATTTTATTTCGTTAAATTTGAGACTTGTATAAGTATTGATCAAGTTGTAATTATTAGGAATTCTTCATGCAAATCATAGTTGCGCAGCGGAAGAAAAAAAGAATTCCACACCGAGGATCACATTTTTGCGTCAAAAGGGATCAAAATAGGTGAAGAGATTACCTTATGTAAAGCCCCTATGAAACAAAATTTTTCTCTACTCTAAGGCGTGATCCAGCAAAACCTGAGAATGGTTTCACTTTCGTTTTGTCAATTCACTAAATCTCAAGAGTAGAGATTTCACTAACAGAAATCCATATGAGAATGGTGCTCAAGAAACACCGAACTTTCTACGCTAGCAAAAACAATTGGTAGCGAGGGTTTCCAGTGTTTTTAAAGAAGAAGAACACAGAGTGATAGGAATCTATCTATGCAACAAGGCACATCTAAAGAAGGGAGATGGAATGCCAACACTTACTTCAAATCTCCATGGGAACATTCAATATTCAAGAAGTTTTGGGAGGGTTTTCAAGCTATCCAAGCATACAAGCCAAGAGCCAAAAAGATTGTCAAGAGATGGGTAGTAAAAGGAGTTGTATATAGGACACAAAAAGAACAACAATCCTTATGGAGAATCAAGCCAACATTGAAACAAGGATTGATGTCCAAAAGAGTAATAATAAGGCTCAAAACGACCAATATTTTATTTAGAAGATCAAGGGAACACATAGAAAGGGGATGGAGGTCGAATGAGCAAGGAATAGAGTGCAACAAAATAGGGGAGCCTACTCAGAGTGGATCTGGAGTTGGCTTAGAGCAATGGACCTAATGTTGGCCTGGATCAACCAATAGAACTAAGCCAGCACCGGCCCTATTTGGGCCAATTCTGAATTTTTACAAATTTTCTTATTTTCAGTCTTTTTAGTTGTAATTTTATTTCTACAAATTTTATTATATTTTAACCTATTTTAAGGCATGTAATGGGTGCTCAAAACATGTATTAAGGCCATTTAATAGTTTGGATTAGTTGCTAAGTAATTTAGGTCAAGACATCTATATATATGCTCTTATAACTATTGTAAACATAACCTTGGGACATATGCGAAATATTTGAGAATTCAAGAACTCATTAAGAACTTTGGAGAGGGTGATCCTCTTAGGTGATTCCCATAAATATGAAGACTAAATCAAAGAATTTAGTTCCACATTTGATCTTGTCTCTAAATCTTAAGAGATAATCTAAACTTCTTCTCTATTCTATATGCTAGGTTGCCTAGTGTATTTGATAGGATTGAGTTAAGTGCCTTCAAATTCCTATTCTTGGTGTTCTTATCTCTAGTTAGATTAGAGTGTTAAGGTGTCTTTGAAGTACAATAGATTCACATTGTCACAAGAGCGTTAATTTCCAAGCATTTCAGTGTTCTTGTGTGTGGGTTTAGTAGGTTTCTTATTCTTAAGTTTAATCCACAAATTTGGTGCTTCCCAAGATCATATCAAGTGGTATCAGAGCTTACATTGTGTTGATTCTAATCAACCAACTTTCTTTGGACTAAATTACAATCTTCTTCAAGATCTATTGATTTTCAAATTTTTGTCACTTTTCTCTTGCAAATTTTTTATGTCAAAAACTTGAAATTGTGCCATGGAAATATTATTAATTTGACCCTATATGGTATAATGATGTTTGAAGTGTTATTTAGTGTAATAGTTTATTGATTTAGGGCCAAAACCAAGTTGAAATCTGCTATAAAATATTAAGCTACGAGATTGCACTTAATGTGTTTGATATATTGTCCCAATGAATTGTGATTGCTCATACTTGACTACCGAAGCTTCCATTCATGAAGTATGATGAATAATTTGTTTAGTAAAGAACATTGAAGTGATTGTTAACTGCTAATTTGTGATTGAGGTTATGATAGCATTATCTACTATAACAACTCTTTGAAGTCCATGCATCTTCCTTATTGCACACCAAGTGTTTGATAAATTGCCTTTAAGATATCTTTCTTTCTTATTTCTTGGAATTTAGTTGACTTGACTAGTAGAACTAAATCCTTTGAAGTGGGAAAGAGTTGGGAAGAACTTGAGCATGGAAATAAAAGTATGAAAAAGACAAGAAGGTGAGTTCATTTTTATGAAAGCCAAGTAGAGTGCAAACACGAGTGAAGAGTGATCACTAAAAATTGAGTGTAAACACATGAAGGAGTGAAGTGAGGAATATTCCTTGTGTTTTCTACTTTAATTTTATGAGTACTTCTCTTGAAAGAAAATTCACAATGGTGTAGTTGGAGTGAAAATGAAGGGTATGACAATTATGAGGAGTCTTGCTATAGTAAGAGTAGTTATGGGGAAGAAAATGAATATTAGCAAGAATATGAGGAGAATGATTATGAGAGCATGGGATATTTGGATGAACATGATAAGGGTCTAAGTACAAGTGGAAGGGAATATGATAGCTATGACGGAGACCTAGGAGAAAGTGATCAAGAATGTGAGAACTTGAGTCCTATGGAAGATTGGAGTAGAGGGAGTGAAAATAATAGAGAACCTTATTCAAGTGAGGAAGGATATGAGAGTTTTGAGGAACAAAATTGGGAATATAAAGAAGAACATGGGAGTTTAGAATATTGGAATGGGGAAGTTTATGTGGGAGGAGCGCAAAAAATAACCGCGCATAAAGTGTAAAAGACCATGAGGGGACATGAGTGCAAAATGTGTGGGAGTTTTGAGTGCACTTTCTATGATTGTCCAAAAAGAGTTAAACAAACTAGTAGTGGAGGATTGACTTGTGAGATTTGTTGTAGAACAAGGCACACAAAGATTGATTGTTCAAATAAATTGGCATATGAAAGATTTTATGGGGTGCACAATTGCGAAGGAGAGAGATAAATTGAGAAGCAAAACTTGAGACCAAAATGTCCAAGAAAAATGTTGTAGATGTTGAGGAGCCAAGAAGGGCAAGAAATAAAGAAAAGGTTGAGATGGTTGAGCAAGATGAATTACATGGCTTTGAGAATGAGGCAAATTTATAAAATAAGTCCAAGTGCCAAGGAATACTCCATCAAAATGAAGATGTAGTGCATGAAGAAGTTGAGGAAAATATTGATGAGCTTGATGAGGAACTTAGTGATGATGAAGAAAAAGACGTGAAACCATTGAATTCAACAAATAGGGTGACTAAGAAATTTTATAACATTCTATTCTTTCTAGAGGATAAGTTAACCCTATTAGGAGTGTTAGAGGAGAATGAACAAGAAAGTTGAGCAAAATGGAGTAGAAGTTGTTGAAGAACAAATGTATTTAAGGAATAAGGTAGAAGGGGAGCAAATGCGTGCTATGGATGAAAGTTCCAAAAGTGCTTCAAGTACTTATGAAGTGGGAGAAAGCTCACATCCACAAGAGGAGAAAAATAGGAGTTGGCTAGAGGTAGTGTAAAAGCAAATGAAATTGAGCGAAACTGGTAAGAATGAAGCATCTAGTTCAACTTCATAAAATGACATCAAATCTAGTAGAGGAGATAGAATAAGTATTTTGCCATAACTTTCTTATTTTATTTTAGACTCAAGATTATTAGGATGATGAAATTGATATGATGATGGATGTGGATGGAAGAGATAGGGATACACTTAAGAAACCATGTGCATTAATTGGTGTTATAAGGGAAAATGTTGAAGCTTGTGCAGTTGAAGGAAAAAAGGATCTACAAAGAGAAAATATTTTCTATTCAAGGTGTTAAATCAAAGAAAAATCATGTAACTTGATTATTGATGAAAGGAGTTGTAAAAATGTGATTAATGCTACATTGGTGGAGGAATTGGGAATGGAGACCTTGAAATATCATAAGCCTTATAACCTTCAATGGTTGAACAATTGTGATGAAGTAAAGGTGAACAAATAAGTCAATGATACAATTATCATGGAGGGATATAAAGATGAGGTGATGTGTGATGTGTTTCTCACGTATGTTAGGCATATATTGTTGGCAAGGACTTGGCTATATGATAGGGAGGTAGTTTACTATGGAAAGAAAAACTCTTCCTCTTTATGCAAGGATGGAAGGAAATTCATATTTTGCCCTATATCCCCAAATGAGATTGTAAAAGATCAAAACATTTTGAGGGAGGATGATAAAAAGAGAAAAGAACAAAAAGAGAGAAAAAAGTGAGAGAGGAAAAACAAGAGCAAGAGAAGAACGAAAGAAGAAAAAGAGAGATTAGAGCTCTAAATGCAAGCAAAAACAAGGAAGGAGAGAGAACACACGAGGGAGCAAGTTGATAAAACAAGAGTGCCAACTTAGGTTTGGAAAGGTGAAAGGAAAAAGAGCGAAGTAAGGGAAAGTGAAAATTTGGATTGAGAAGAGAGGAAACAAGGCAGGAGTTGTGGAACAAAAACCTGAAATTTTACTTTCACACATAAACTCTTGTTTAAATTCTTATGCAGGGAATCTATACAAGTAACAAGACACATCAATTCAAGGACGAATTATCTCAAAGAAGGGAGAAATGGTAGGAATCTATCCACGCAACAAGGTACATGTAAAGAAGTGGAATGGAAAGTCAAGACTTGCTTCAAATTTCTATAAGAACATTCAACATTCAAAATGTTTCGGGAGGGTTTTCAATCCATCCAAGAATGTAAGCCAAGAGCCAAAAAGATTGTCAAGAAATGGGTAGTGAAGGGAGTTGTATATGGGGCACAAAAAGAATAACAATTCTTATGGAGAATCAAGCCAATATTGAAACAACGATTGATGTCTAAAGGAGTAACAAGAAGAGCTCAAAATGACCAACATTTCATTTGGAAGATCAAGAGAACACATGGAATCGGGATGGAGGTCGAATGAGTAGGGATTAGAGTGCAACAAAATAGGGGAGCCTGCCCAGAGAGACGGACCCAGTGCCGGCCTAGATTTGGCTCAATTCTGTCACTTGGACAGAACTAAGCCAGCACCGGGTTTGCGTTCTAGTGCTAGAGCCGGCCCTATTCGGGCCAGTTTTGAATTTTTACAAATTTTTTAATTTTCAGCCTTTTCAGCTGTAATTTCATTTTCACGACTTTTATAATGTTATAACCTATTTTAAGGCTTATAATGGAGCCTCAAAACATGTATTAAGGCCATTTAATAGTTAGGATTACTTACTAAGTAGTTTAGGTCAAGACATCTATATATATGCTCTTATAACCATTGTAAACATAACCTTGGGAGATATATGAAATATTTGAGAGTTCAAGAACTTATTAAGAGCTTTGGAAAGGGTGATTCTCTTGGGTGATTCCCATAAACATCAAGACTAAATCAAAGAATTCAGTCCCACCTATGATCTTGTCTCTAAATCTTAAGGGATAATCAAAACTTCTTCTCTATTCTATATGCTAAGTTGCCTAGTGTGTTTGATAGGATTGAGTTAGGTGTCTTCAAATTCCTATCCTTGGTATTCTAATCTCTAGTTAAATTAAGGTGTTAAGGTGTCTTTGAAGTATAATAGATTTACATTATCACAAGAGTATTAATTTCCTAGAATTTTAGTGTTCTTGTGTGTGGGTTTGGTAGGTTTCTTGTTCTTCAGTTTAATCCACAAATTTGGTGCTTCCCAAGATCATATCACAGAAGGAGTTCTCGGGTTTTTTCAAAAAAATGAAAACTCTGTGTGTATGTTATTTTGACAAAAAACCTAAAACCACAAAACGTATATATAGCATATATATTTTTTTTTGTTTTTCCTTCATCATTTTGGTAATCAGAATCCATAGCAATCATGAATTCTTAATTACCAATTGTTATTATAATTTTTTATTAATTATAATATAGCCCTCAAATTATAACTAATTATAATTTGACCACAACAACTTCTTTTTTTTACAATCAATCTTGTAATATTATCAAATAATATCTTGAACACTCAATTCTCTATTGTGTGTGACTTATTATGTTTTTCAGTTGATTGGTAGCAAAGTATGAATTAATCTAAACATCTTTAAGATTAATAATCTTTAACAATTTTATAATTAACTTATTAATTCTAACAAGGATTAATTTATTAATTCTCTAATTAATAAATCCATATTCAGTAGATCATGAGCGGTATCTAGCAACACATCATAACCACCCAAAAGTCCAGAAAATCAAATGGCTTAACTTGAACCTTTCAAAGGTAAACAACAGTGTAATAAACTCCTTTCACCATATAATATCTCATTCGGTTTGAAGTACAAAATTAGTGCCAACTCCTTTCAGAATAATTAATTCTGGCCCGAATATTTTATTACTTGTTAATGAAATCCACTACTCATCATATGTATCTATTGGAACCATTTCTAATATACAATCGCCTTGCCCAAGGACTTCTCGACTAGTGATTGCTACAAGTGGCCGTGAGATATTCGCTCCTACTATTTGGAGTGATGAATTCTTTATTGATCATCTCAACTACTTTCATTTGATTCATGTTGTACCCAATATTCATCACCTAGGCAATCTTATCAAGACTCCAGAGATTGGAATCAAAGTTCAACACTTAGCAAATAAAATACCTTAGAGATCTCAAGTCTAAGGATATTTGTACATTTGCTATGATGAGATTTTATCACTAGCACTAAATAGTTATCCATGCGACTATCTCATAGTCAGGTCATCCAATGTACTTGTTTAAGTAACAAGCATTTATGTATTAACTTTGAGTATTACAATACTCAGGGATATGAGAATTATCACCTGATCAAATCAAGAAGTATAACACGTGCTAGTCTTAACGCATTAAAAATATCTCATCTCAATAGTAGTATGACTAGGGATAATTTTAGTACAAACTCTAGTATAGTAGAAACTTCACATCATGATCTCTATCGTGATTTTCTTAACACAGTGTTACACTTGGGACTTTATCTAACAGTTATTTTACACAAAAGCATAAATAAAATAAACTGAAAGATAAAAAATGCCTTGTTTTATTTAATAATATACAATATACATAATACATGTGATTACCTCTAAGGCATAACACTAACAAACTCTCACTTACACTAGATCCAATCATTCATGTATCTAATACAGAATGACTCAATATGTGTATCTTATTTCTTATGGGATAATACTTTTGTAAGCAGGTCAGGTATGTTCTTATTTGTGGAAACTCTTTCTATCTTTACATCTTGTCTATCTGTGATTTCCCTAATTAAATGAAAACATCTAAGTAATGCTTGGATCACTTGTGAGACGTTGGCTCTTTTGCTTGTGCAATAGCTCCATTATTGTCACAATATAGAGATATTGGTTCAGTAACACTGGGAATCACTCCCATCTCCATCACAAACTTCTTGATCTAAAGTGCTTCCTTAGCTACTTCAGAAGCAGCTGTGTATTTAGTTTCAGTCATTGAGTCGGCAATAGAATCTTGTTTGGAACTCTTCCAACTTATTACCCCTCCACACAACGTAAACATATTGCTAGACTGTGATTTGAAATCATCTTTATCAGATTGAAAACTGGCATCAGTATAACCATTATTTTCAAATTACCTCCTCCATATACCAAGAATACGTCATTAGTCCTTCACAAGTACTTAAGGATATTCTTCACAACTACCCAATAACCCTCACCAGGGTCAGATTGGTATCTACTCGTTAAACTGAGAGCACATGATACATCAGGCTTAGTATATATCATAGAATACATGATGGATCCAATTGCAGAAGCATATGGAATCCTACTCATGTGATCTATTTCAACTTGTGTCTTTGGAAACATCGACTTTAAAAGGCTTATCCTATGGGACATGGGTAAGAATCCTCTTTTAGATTAATCCATGCTAAACCTCTTTAGCACTTTGTCTATGTATGTAGACTGTAAAAGACCTAGTAACCTTTTTTACCTATCTCTATAGATCCTAATTCTAAGAATATAGGTTATTTTTCCAAAGTCTTTCATGGAGAATTTCTTAGACAACCAACCTTTTACCGATTGAAGGATAGGTATATCATTTCCTATGAACAATATGTCATCTACATAAAGTAATAGGAAAACTACTGCACTCTCACTAACCTTCTTATATACATAAAGTCCATCCATATTTTGAATAAAACCAAACTCTTTGATTATTTTATCAAAACAGATGTTCCAACTCCTAGAAGCTTACTTAAGTCCATAAATGGACCTTTGCAGCTTGCACACTTTTGTGCTATCATTGGATGTGAAACTCTCAGATTGTGTCATATACACTTTCTCAGTCAAGTTTCCATTTAGGAAAGCTATTTTCACAACTATAATGAGCTACAATGGCTAGAAGTATTCTGATGGATTTCAGCATAGCAACTAGTGAGAAGGTTTCGTCATAGTTAATATCATGTTGTTGATGATAACCTTTAGCCATCAATCATACTTTATAGGTAACTATGTTACCATCCATATTAGTTTTCTTCTTGAAAACCCATTTGCACCCAAAAAGTTTAATTCCTTTGGGTGAATCAACCAGAGTCTATACTTGGTTGTCATACACGGAATCTATCTTTCACTTTATAGCTTCAAGATAATTATCAGATTCTGAACTATTTAGAACTTTCTTGTAAGTAGTAGGCTCATCATCATCTATGAGCAATACGTTATTGTAGTTACTAATGAGAATTCCATATCTCTCAAGTGCCACATGTATCCTACTCTACCTAGAGGTTCTTATATAGTTGAAAGCTCGTCTATTCTCTTAATAGATGTGAGATCAGACAGTTAATCCTTATTTGTTTGTTCTTCTTGAACTTCACTAATTTTAATCTTACTCATAATGTTCACTTTAAGCATGTGCTGCTTTTCTAAGAAGATAGCATGTTTTAAAATAAACATTATATTTTTGGAAGGGAGATAGAAGTAATATCTGAAAGATTCTTTCAGAAATAAACACTTGTCAAACTTACTATCAAGTTTGTCTAACTGTGGCCTTTTGACAAAGGTAAGGCAACCTTATACTCTCAAGTGAGATAACTCTGGTTTCTTGCCAAAGAACATTTCAAATAGGGTAGTATCAACCATCTTCAACAAAACTCTATTTAGAACATAAACAGAAGTCTTTAGTGTGTACCCCTAAAATGATTTTGGTAAGTATACCGAAGCCATCATGGTCCATACCATGTCTAGAAAAGTTTGATTCCTTTTCTCTGATACACCATTATGTTGAGGTGTATGCGATGGAGTCCATTGAGATAATATCCCATTATCTTTAAGATAATTTTGAAATTCTTAGTTTAAGTATTCACCTCCTCAATCCGATCTTAGATAATATCCAATCTTTGATTCCTTTCCTAAGTTGTTTCTTTATTTCATTCTTGAAGTCTTTGAAGTTTTCAAAGGCTTCAGATTTGTATTTTATTAAATACAAATACCCATATCGTAAATAATCATCGATAAAGGTTATGAAATAGTAATAACCTCATTTTGATTGTATAGTCGTTGGGCACATATACATCAGAATGTATAAGTGCTAGTGACTCTTTGGCCATTTCTCCTTTTCCAGAAAAAGAAGTTTTAGCCATTTTATCAAGTAAACAAGATTCACATGTGCCATATGATTCATAACCAAATGACCCTAAGTCACCTAGCTTGTGTAACTTAGAAACGCGATTCTCATTTATATGGCTTAAACGACAATGCTATAAATAAGATGAGGTTGAATTATCTTTCCTTGGTTTCTTGTTGTTTGTATTGAGGATTAGATTATCCATATTTAGAACATATAAATCATTAACCAAAGCTACAGTACCATAATGAATATCATTCAATAAAAAAGAATAATTTTTATTCTTAAAAATTAAATAAATCCACATAAGTCTAAACACGCAACTAAAATAATGTTTTTCAATAAAATTGGTACAAAATAATAGTTTTGTAGTTCTAAAACTAATCCTAAAGGCATGTGTAGCTCATAAGTCCCTACCGCAAGTGCAACAACCTTTGCTCCGTTTGCAATATGTAGATCCACGTCGCCTTTCTCAAGCCTTCTACTATCCTTTAGTCCCTACAAGTTATTGCTCCAATGAGATCCACATCCAGTATCTAAAATTCATATCTCATTTCCAAAAATAGTATTAATATCAATCATAAACATACCGAGAGTAGAAGTAGAAGTACCCGGAAGAATCTCCTTCTGCTTCTTTTCTTTAACGGTCTCCAAGTAAGCTTTGCAGTTACGCCTCTAATGACCCATCTTTCCAGAATGATGGCATGGGCCTTTAGTAGCTACCTCTTTCTTTTTCACACCACTTTTGGGCTTTGTAGAAGCTTTCTTCTTTTTCTTAGGAACCTTCTTCCTAGAAGAGGAATATTCTACTAACATAACAGCATTGGATTCCTTTTTCATGTAGGACTCTGCGATTTTGAGTAGATTGATCAACTCGGGTATGGTGGACTCAATCTTATTCATCTGGTAGTTAATCACAAATTTTGAAAAATAACTTGGTAAAGATGCAAAATTAAGTCGATACTTAATTCATTATCCATTACAAAACCAAGAGATCCGAGCTTCTCAATTAAGTCCAACATCTTCAACCCATGAATGGTCATAGAAGTATCCTCAGACATCTTTGAACAAAATAATTTTTTTTGATATTTCATGTCTTTTCGTTCTGGTTTAGGCATCAAACAGCTCTTGAAGATGCAAGATAATTGAGTATGCATCCATATGCTCGTGCTATTTTTGCAGTTCAGGGGTCATTGATGCAAATATCACATAGGATGACATGTCACTGTCCTCTTTATACTTCTTATGGATAGCATGCTCATCAATATGAGCATCTTGAGCTAGTGGTGGCAGAATATGAGCTTCTAACACGTAGAGCAACTTTTTCAACTTGAAAACAATTCTCAAGTTTCTATGCCAATCGAGAAAATTTATTTCAGTTAATTTGTTAGTTTTCAAGATACTACGAAGGTTTAGGTTGGTCAACATGATGCAAATGACCTAGATGTAAAGATAGAGAAAATTGGCTAACTATTTATGCGCATGTAATGCAGATAATTAAGTCTTTAATTAAGCGCATTGTTATTCCATTATTTTACTCAAACAAATAGTCCCCACTATTGATTTGGGAAAGCCCGTTGAAAGATTTCTTAGTGGATCGGTATATAAATTCCTTAAGAATGCTTTGGGCTTGCCCAATAAGCCACCCTTAAGTTCAATGGTCGATATCCAATACCAATTACATCGTATGTAATTATCGAATCATTTGGTGGTTAACATCTTTTAATCTTAAAGCTTTTAAGCTAACCCAATCTTACCTCTAATTTTATTTATGCTTGAATTAGCCTAACCAGGATAAAGAAATTAGTTAAAACTGACCCATTAATTAGGAATTTAAAATTCCATAGCATGAACATACCCAATGTCAAGTAGTCTTGGGTTAGCCCAACAACCTAATATCAAAAAAGAACTCTCGTTCTTACTATATTAATGGAAGGCATTATGTTTAATTTTGCTTAAGTGATTTGTGATATTTGTGTCTTAACAAAGCATGTGTAATATCATCATATCCATACATTGCAAAATAATAACGTGGTTTGGTTATGGACTTTACTATATTAATTTCCTTGAGACACAAAGGAAATTAATTTAGCCAATCCTAAGTGTTCATGGATGATATAGGAAAAACCCTTACCATCCTCCTTTTGGCCTTGATAATCTTCTCTTGAACTTGTAAAAAATTATATTCTCTCTAAACTATGTAATCTAATTACATAAAATTCTAATAAAGAAACCTCGAGTTACATTTGAGAGGAGTTTAGATGAGAAGAGAAATTTACACAAGAAAATAGAGAAGACAGAACCCGCAGGCCCTATTTAATTCAAAACCAAAGTAATAAAATGCATGAACAATTTAATTGGATCCATAGTCCATAACCAAACTACCATGCTAATTTTATACTCAAAATAAAATTAAACATAGCAAATAATTCTAAAATCACTATTTTGGAATAATGGATTAAATTCTACAATCAATATTTTAGAACATATATTAATTCCTAAAATTAATTCCAAAATCACTCTTTTGGAAAATAGAATAAATTCTAAATCACTATTTTAGAAAAATATATTAATTGCTAAAATCATATTTTTGGAATTAAAATAATTTATAATCTTAAATCAATATTTTAGAAAATATATTAATTGCTAAAAATCATATTTTAGGAATTAAAATAAAATAATATATAATCTGAAATCATCATTTTAGAAAATATATTAATTGTTAAAATCATATTTTAGGAACTAAGTAATATATAGTCTAAAATCAATATTTTAGAAAAACATTTTTTTTTCCAAAACCTTGATTTTTTTTCAAAAATTATATTATTCCCAATATTACAAACTTAAGAAAATTTAGGCGCCAAGTGAAAAGAAAAAAAAAAAACAACATCCGTGGGCTATCGCAAGAAAACAAATGAAATGAGAGGAAAAGAAAAAAAAATTAATCTAAACATGGAATTGCATCCTAGGGAGGATGATGCACATCCTCCCCATGATCGCATAAGAAGACCCACGTGAGCCGCGCATCCTAGGAGACAATCCCATGTGAGCTGCGGCTTGGGATATATTGTGCCTCAAGCCACGACTTGGCTTCTAGTGAGCTGCAGCTTGGGGCAAAAAAGCATTTCTTATTTCTTTGTTTGTATGAAATCATTCAAAGGACAACTTCTATCTAAAAAAACAAAACAAAAACATGTTTTTTTTTTTCCAGAAAATACATTTTTCTATTTAGTTGTAGACACACCCAGAAAAATTTTTGTACAAATATTCTGTAACGTTTACAAATAGATGTTCGTTGCAACCACACCCCACAGAATCAATATTTTTTTTTTTTTTCACAAACAACTCATGAAAATAGTTTTTCACAAAGGCAACAATGAAACATACTTCATGGCAAAAATCCAACTTATTAACGCAAAAACGAAGTCTCTGATACCACTTTGAGGATTCTTCATGCAAACCATAGTTGCACAGTGGAAGAAAAACAAGAATTCCACACTGAGGATCACATTTTTGAGTAAAATGGGATCAAAATAGGTGAATAGATTACCTTACGTGAAGCCCCAATGAAACAAAATTTTTCTTTGCTCTGAGGCGCAATCTAGCAAAGCTTGAGAATGGTTTCTCTTTCATTTCATCAACTCACTAAATCTCAGGAGTAGAGATTTCTCTAACAGAAATCCACACGAGAATGGTGCTCAAGAGACACCAAACTTTCTGTTCTAGCAAAAATAATTAGCGGCGAGGGTTTCCAATGTTTTTGAAGAAGAAGAACACAGAAGGAGTTCTCAGGTTTTTTCAAAAAAATGAAAACTCCATTTGTATGTTATTTTCACAAAAAACCTAAAACCACGAAGCGTATATATATCATATATATATATATATATATATATATATATATCATTCACCATTTTGGTAATCAGAATCCATAGCACTAATGAATTCTTAATTACCAATTGTTATTATAATTTTTTGTTACTTAAAATATGGCCCACAAATTATAACTAATTATAATTTAACCACAACAACTTCTTCTTTTCACAATCAACCTGTAATGTTATCAAAAAAACATTTTGAGCACTCAATTCTCTATTGTGTGTTACCTATTATGTTTTTCGTTCTATTGGTAGCAAAATATGAATTAATGTAAACATATTTAAGATTAATATTTCTAAATAATTTTAGAATTAACTTATTAATTCTAATAAAGATTGATTTATTAATTCTATAATTAATAAGTCTATACTTAGCAGATCATGAGTTGTATCTAACAACACATCATGACCACCCAAAAGTCCAGAAAGTCAAGTGGCATGACATGAACCTTTCAATAGAAAACAATAGTGTAATAAATTCCTTTTAGCATACAATATTTCATTCGATTTGGAGTACGAAATTAGTGCCAACTCCTTCCAGAATAATTAATTTTGGCCCGAATATTTAGTACTTGTTCTCGAAATCCAATACTCATAATTATTTATTGGAAGCATTTCCAATATACAATCCCCTTGGCCAAGGACTTCTCGAGCAGTGATTGCTACAAGTGGCCGTGAGATATTTTCTCCTACTATTTTAAGTGGTGAATCCTTTATTGATCATATCAACTACTTTTATTTGCTTCATATTGTATCGAATATCCATCCCATAGGCAGTCTTGTTAGGACCCAGAGATTTGAATCAAAGTTCAACACTTAGCAAATAAAGTACTTTAGAGATCTCAAGTTTAATGATACTTGTACATTTGTCATAATGAGATTCTATCATTAGCACTGAATAGTTATCCATGTGATTATCTCATAGATAGGTCATCTAATATACTTATTCAAGTAACAAACATCTATGTGTTAACTTTGAGTATTACAATACTCACGGATGTGAGAACCACCACCTGATCCAATCAGGAAGTATAACACATGCTAGTTTTAACGCATTAAAAATGTCTCGTGTTATTAATACTTTGACTAGGGATAATTTAAGTACAAATACTATCCAGTATAGTGGGAACCTCACGTCATGATCTCTATCATGATTTTTTTAACACAATGTTGCACTTAGGACTTTATCTAATAGTTATTTTACACGAAAGCATAAATAACAAATTGAAAGATAAAGAATGTCTTGTTTTATTTAATAATGTATAATATATAGAATACATGTGATTGCCTCTAGGGCATAACACTAACAAACTTCCGCTTGCACTAGATCCAATCATTCATGTATCTAATACCGAATGACTCAACATGTCTAGCATGTTTCTTTTGGAATAGTGCTTTTGTAAGCGGGTCAACTATGTTTTGATCCATGAGAACTCTCTCTATCTTTACATCTTGTCTATCTATGATTTCCCTAATCAAATCAAAACATCTAAGTACATGCTTGAAAATGTCTACGTACATGCTTGTAAAAGTGTCTCTTTCCTTTTTTCAAAAGTTTCGTTAATCTTTTTTATAGTATCTTTTGAATGTTTATTTTATCTCTTAGATATTTGATAGGTTCTATGAGTTTAGTGTGGAGAAACAATCTGCATGAAAACTATTGTGAGATTTTGCATAAAACCATGGCAATATAAAACCTCTATTTCATACTTATTATATTGGTACATTGTTAGTAAAATGGGCCCAAAGCATCAAGTTGCCACAACCAGAAGCATCCTTGAGCCAGAATCAGTGGCTTTTGAATACAAGTCTATTGATGAATCATATTTGGGTATAAAAAACCATTCTTATTTAAGTGCATTCCCAATCAAGTTTTAATTAAAACACTAATCTCAAATCACACATATAGACCAAGTATACACATCACAAAGCATAATATATGGTATCAATGAGTATTGATCCTCAAGGAACAAGCACCATTAATCACTTTGCATCCTTTGCTTAACCTACCAACTAGAGTGATTAAAAAAAAATAAAATAAGTAGAAATAAAATTATTTACAAAATTAGGAGAAAAGACATTTAAGTACATAGAAATTCTGAAAACATAACAATGATTGATTAGCAATTATCACAATTAATCAACATTCCGGCATCATGAAGCAATAAAATAGATTCCAGTTCTTTTTCAAGTCATGGATTCACTACTTTTTAACTAAATTAGTGGATATATTCCACCTCACCAACCAACCAAAAGATTCATTAAAACTAATTCTTTATAAATATCCCTATATTATATGTGATATAAAGCATGAAATTAGTCAATGACCCTATATTCTAAGCAAAATCAACAAATCTTTAACTGCTAAAGTTCTTTAATCTTTACATTCTTTTTCAAGTTAATTAAGAAATAACAATACAAATTTAACTAGATTGAAACCATTGCTAACATCTTTTTTGAGTTAATTAAAAGGAAGAAACAACCAATTAATCCATCAAATAGAATCAAGTAATCAAATACCAGAAATAGCAAATAATTGATCAAATAACTATAACCAATACAAAATCATGAATCGAAAAACATCCCCTAAATACAATCAAAACATTGATCTCATCATTGTTCAAGAAAAAAAAAAAACAAAGGAATGTGATAAGAACTCTTAGACAAACCCTTCTATTCCCAATGAAAACTTCTCTTTAAATAATCCTCCTTGATTCATAAACTCTTCCTTGAATAATAAATCTCTAATATTGCTCCTTGAATTGATATCTTTTTCACAAATTTCCATACTTAAATAGATGTTTGTGGCTACCAAAAATTATCCCAAGAAGTCTTCTCACATCCAAAAGTTAATTTCTAAAAGAATTGTATAGCAATTTCTAAATTTTAGGACAAAAAGGATTCTCCGTCTCCTTTAATCAGTACAGAGCTGGGGCCAGTTCAATATTGAGCCGATGCTGGCTCAACTCTATTACGTGCCTAATTTTTCTCTGTTTTGCTCTATTTCATCTAGAAGTGAGCCTCGACTAATTCAGCTGCACAGGCAGGCACCGGTTCACTCCTGTTTTGCCAAATTCTACAGTTTTTCACCATCTTTTCAATATTTCTATCATCTAATCAATTCTACACAAAAGATAACGAAATAGTATGAATCAATAGTCATTTAACCACCAAATTATTACAAATATCACACAAAATGACCCTCAAAATATATGTACATTTAGCTCTTATCAATTCTCCCACACTTATACTTACTTGTCCTCAAGCAAACAAGGTATTAAATACAAACACAAGCAAAACAACTACTTAATAGAAAGATTTTAGTGATCATGGCCATTATAGTAAAGATATTATCCTACCTTTAATTTAAGAATTCAATCCAACATCTATTCAATCGAGGTAATCTTATACTTACTCATATATTAAGATAGATATCACCAAGGTCATTGAACTTGAATTGAACAAATTTTTATTCATTCAATATGCTTTACCTTACTCCTTAAGTTAAGAATGCAAACATTGTGATTCATGTAAGTTATAATTCATATAGGTTAGGAATAATCACCCAACCTAAGTTCAATAATTTCTAAACTATTACAATCTAAGTAGCAAACTATGGACATTTTCATTTTTTTTTTCTTTAGGAAAAGAAATGTAGCCTCATGTGAATGGATTTCTCTTCACCCACCATATCGGCCCCCTTTCATTTTTCACTTTCACTCTTATTTTCTCTTTCTCATTCTTTTTTTTTTTAATTATCAAGCATTCATTTTTTAATTCTTTTTTCCATTCACATGTTTTTTGCCAAGGAGCATATGCTTTGCATTCTTCAACCTTTTTTTTTCCACACTTTTTCTAGAATGGGTACATATACTACTTCTAACTCTCACTTATTATTTTTGTTCAACTCTCTCTCTTTTTTTTTTTTTTAATCTCAACCTCACCTCTCACCCTATTTACTTAAACTCATAATAAGTACTAGCTCAGAAAATCATAGAAAAAAATCAATCAAAATTCCCAAGTTATACTTCATCACAAAATCAACATTAATCTTCAAGAAACAAAATGTCACAGTAGCTATTAAACATAAATAAGGTTAATCCAAATTCTTAAGACTCAGCTATATCATACCAAATATACAAGTTTACACAAAACCAAACTCAACCAAACAAGTCTTAAATCAAATTCTTGTGCCAAAAGAAAATTAATCACAATACCTTAATAATAAAAAATTCGAAAAAGTTAGCTCAATATTTACCCAAAAGTTTCTCGATTTAGCCTAAAATTTAAAAAAAAAACCAAGGAAATTGATAATAATAATAAAAAAAACTTGGACATATGGTAACACCAAACCACTCTCCCACACTTAAACTGTACAATGTCCTCATTGGCCAAAAATCAACATAACAAAGTACAACTAAATAGACCAAAAATAATAAAGAGGGAGAAAGTTAACCAATACTCCCCAAGTGCAATTATGCTTCTCATAATATGAAACATGGAGGATAGAGAAGAGCTTGTCTAAGAAGAATTTATTTATCTTGCAAAAGAAAACACCAATAAAAAGCACAAAGAAAACAATAATAAATAAAACACACCAAACAAAAAGAAAACACAATAAAGCAAAACACTAATAAAAATTCTAAAAAAACAAATAAAAACAGGACCTATTCTCCTATACTAAAGATGGAAAATATTCTCCTTATTAGGGGTGGTAAAGACACCTAACAACCAAAAAGACCAAACTAAACAAGACATGCTAGGACAATGACATAAAGACCTAAAAGAACCCAAAAACAAAACAAAACTACAACAAGGATAGAAACTTTTTTTCTACTCATCATACTTTCTCATCATACTTTTATATAATAAACTAATGCTCAATGCAAAATTTATGCATGATTAATGCAAAAAGAATGGAGGTTTTTGGAGAAGGTAGGGTACATGAAAATCATTAGTCTCACCAAAATTAAACACATGAACCCTATTCTCTAGCCTCTTTCTAGATCCACTAACCAAATTGTCAACAAATGAAAACAATTAACATCCAAGAAGTGCACAATATTTACATTACCTTTTAACCCTTCTAAAGAATTATCAGAATAAAACTCCCCTTCAAACCTAGCATTTGAGCTCTTAAAGATAGGATAAAAAGAATTCTTACTTTCCAATACATCTGCTGATAAACCTTAAAGGGGGTGAATAAGGTTTATGGCAAATAAATAAAGATTTTCTAAGATTTTCTAAGGATCTAGAAGCAGATCGAAAATGGGCGAGTTTCAAAAGAGAAGTTTTTCTGTCTAGATTTAAAAGCTGTCTAGGATCTTTCTATGTTCTACTAAATGATGGGAAATAGACTATGTCAAAGAATACAAATTAAGGATCAACAACCAGTTCTCTCTTCAACATAAATTTGTTTAGCCAAATCAGTGAATGCAGATAGAAGTGCTATGTATTTGAATCAGCTGAACAGTGAAATTTCAGTCATAGATTGTGAAATAAATGCAAAAGAATGGACCCAAAGATTTATAATGGTTCGATACTCAAATGATCTACATCACTACCTTAAGCACACACTTATGGATGTTAACTCAACCACTCAAACCTTTTTCCCAAATTAATGGTGGTAAGCAATACCAATTTTATAATAGAGGGTCACCACACTTGGTTTTACTTCCAACCACTATGCACCCAACAATCAAGGTTCACCCCAACTGAATTTTACTTCCTTAACATTGACACAACTTAAATTAAAGAGAAATTACATAACTAGCTCACAGATTGAGCATATATACACCAAATAAAATTACTTTACATTTTTACCTTTAAAGCAATGAATCTCACTTTGAAGCACAATGTAGATAAGGAATTCCTGTTTTCAAATGTCCTGGATGTATATGAAAGTGTTAGAGCAAATCACTTGCTGAAAATCATGTTTAAATGGCTTTTATAGGGGTAGAAATCAAAGCCACAACGGCTAGTTGCTACTGTCAGCTTTTGCAAGATTTTAGACTGACATAATAAAGAATTGTGAGTGCATTCAAAATAACATTTTGTGCCACGAAGTATATTTTGAACAACTTTAAATTTAGGCACTTTGGAAACAAGTTTTGGAGGGACGTTTTGGATTTCAAAGGTCTATTAAAAAATGACTCTACCAAAGTCCCAAAAACTTTTTCTTCTAAATTCTTTTTACGAACAAAACAGGGATGAGAAGAATACCCTCTTTTTGAAATAGTTTTGAGTGCTTCAATATGAAATAAATTAAACTTAAGGTAAAGAGACATAAGAAATACAAATAATACCTTAACCATAATTTCCTATTCTATAATTCTTCAAAATTCTTCATGGAATGCAACCTCCTTAGGTAGGATCTCAATTTGATCAATCCTTCTTGAACTTCATTATCTATAAGTTGTTTAGCAATCCTTTTTTTTTTTTGTAAAACTTGAAGAATCATGATTAAACATGTCATAATCCAAAAATCCTATCATATACAAACCACATATGTTAGTCCAAGTCAATGTTTGTCATTTATCAAAACACAGAAGAAAGCCCTTTGGACTAATAATCTCTCCCTTTTGGAATGATGACAAACTTGATGGATTGTGACAAAAAAAAAAAAATGTAATCTTGTATGAACATGTTAAACTGAGAGATATAAGAATTTATATTTGATTGTTGTGTGATCTCTTAATCATAAAGCTCAATGAGTGATTATGAGATAATATTAGAGATTTTAAGCATAGTCTTATAAATCAGGCTCAATGAGCCTATGTCCCAACCAACCTCCGTATCTTTCTTCCTTCCATCTATAAAAGAATTATTTTATAAGGAAATAGCCACAAAATGGTCATTAGATATAAAATACGTTAGCACAAAGATTCAACATAATGGTATTTACATGTGTGCATATAAATATGTAGGAAATAGAAAATAGTTATTATTGCTCCCCCTTTCTATATGCATATGACTAGTTGATAGTAGAATAACATTATGTATTATAAGATAAAATCGATTTTGTGATTTTTGATGTCTAAAGAGTGCATCCAAAAAGCATAAATATAGTCTTTGTGAAAACATGTTTTGGATTGGGCATTTGAATGTAGGATTACACCCCCTGTATTAGTGCAGGGTTTAAGCATAGTCTCAAAACAATCTAAATAAATTTTGTAACATAGATTAATCCCAAATTCAGTCCAAATCATATGCATTAAATTACATCACATAATATTCTACACACTCCAACCTCAAAAGGTCATCAACATCAAAATTCAGTAATCAATTTAGACCATCGCACACAATTTGGCTTCCAATTCAGGCATCATAACCTAACTAGTCTATTCTCCATAGTCATCACAGAATACTCCACAATCTATCTAATTTATTTCCCCCCCTTTTGTCATCAATAAAAAAAAATTCAAGAGTAAATGGACAAGTGACACAGATAAACACAAGTAGCCTAATATAGAAGAATGCAGTAGAATATAGTTCAGCAGAGTGCAAGAAAATAAGCAAGTGTAGCAGAATATAAAAATTGTTCAACAGAATATAAAAGTTGGTTAACCAATTTTTTTCATGGCCTTCACACCATGCTTGTTTATAGAGATTGTCATGTCACCCTGAATGACCACAGTTTCAAGCTTATCAGCAGTACCACCCTTCTTGTGTTGTCTGACAAGTCGGTTGGATTTTCTCTTGACCACAACATGCTTCTGTTGATGGCAAGAGAAGCTACCAGGAATAGCTAGTTTGGCTAGCTTAGGAGGAACTGAGGCAGCAATGGTTTCGATAGTTTTTGCAACTGGAGGTTCCACAATGGGTTTAGAAGGAAGGCCTTCAGTGGGATCAATATCAGTGTCCCTATCTAATAAAGGGAGATTGGTTTCTGGTTCTTGCTCTTGTAGAGGAATCTACTCTTCAGAGATGGTTGTAATATTAGACTGCTTCTGTTCTATATTTGTCAGATGAGTTCCTAAAGTCTGTAGTTCATTTTTCACTTTTGCACTCGAGCTATCCACTTTGGCAGCTAAGAGAGTTAGAGCATCCAAAATGCTTTGGGTTAGCTTACTTCCTTCAGTCTTTTGCTTGGCCTTACTAGATGATTTCTCTTGCCTTTCATCTTTCCTTTTTGTTCCAGCCATGGTGGCAGAGACAGGTTTCTTGCCTTCAGCCTTGACCTTGAGCAATTTCTCTTTTTCCTCATCTATAGTATCCCTTAGCAGAATCCACTGATTATCTATCTGAATAAATCCCATCTTTTCAAAAGAGTCCTTACTGTAGACATTTACCTTAGAATGTTCAATGGCAACCACCCTTAGATCCACATTAAAATGTTTGAACAGCTTTGTTAGAAGATTTCCAAAGGGTAACGCTTTATTGGTGGTATTCCAAGACTGAGTCATTAACCTTGCAGCTAAAAAATCAAAATTCATAGGTCTGCCTTCTAATAATGCCATCATCACCACTATCTGCATATTGCTTATTGGGGTTTTATGCCCAAAACTTGGAATGACCATGGTTGAAGCCATGTGATGAAGCATCTTCCAGAATCGTTCAAAGGTTTTAAATCTCCTCCCACCAGTGAATTTGCTCTCAAACCTCCTTAAATCAAACAAATCAAAGTTCTCAAGCAATTTTTCCATCGCAAAAAACTATACTCCTCCATCCCTAACATCAAAGATTTTGTTTAGTAGTCAGTGATCGAATTCAAAATTTACACTCCAAACCCGTGAGGTATACCACTATACCAAAAACCCATCCCATGTTTCCTCAAGTCTTCCTCTTCTCAGGTTTGAGTAGAATTCCAAGACTAACATTGTGTATAACTTCTCATTTATAGACAACAGAGCTCTATAGCCAATCGATTTAAACAAGTTCAGAATATTTGTGAAGTTCAAAAAGGCATCTGCATCAACCCGATTACCAATAACAATTGTTCTATTTCTAGACACCCAATAATTATAACCAGTTTCATATTTTGAGTCAAAGACTTAGGGTACATGAGTGTCAGCACTCTTTCTTAGGTAGATGCTCCGATGAAGTAATATGAGAGGTGGGTTCATCGAATGTTACTTTCTTGTCCTTTTTCTTTCTAACTGCTTGAGTGGGGGTGACTAATTTCTTTCCCACTATTTTGCCCTTCTTGGTCTCTTTTGCCATTAGTTCGGTTACGTTACTGGTTTATAGTGTTTTAGCCATGGCAAACGAGATTTTTAAGGGTTTTGTTTCTTTGGTTTTGGAGTAAGAGCAATGTGTAGAGGAAAAAGAGAGTAAGATGATGATTTCAGATTTAAAAAGTGATTTAAAGTGAGTTTGAAATCCTTTGGGATTTACGAGGTATTGAGAAGATAAGTACAATCAAGTACATTGAAAAAAGTAAGTTTTTAGAGATTTGAGAAGATATGTTGATGGAGAGAGAGAGAGAGAGAGAGAGAGAGAGAGTATTTGCAGTTGATGAAAAAAAAAAGCACAAATATTTAATGCTTGAAAATTTTGAAAGGTTCGGGCATAGAAATCGTTCATCCGATTTGTCCATCTAAACGTGGATTACACTTAGTAATAAGATGCCGTAATTTTTTACTTGAAACTATTAGGATTGTGCTCTAGAAGCAATCATTAGTACAATGTATTTTGCACAATAAATTAATAAAAGGTATTTTTTATCTTTCAATTTCTTTGTTTGATATGCTTATGTATATAAAACTATTAGATAAAGTCTTAAGTACAACACTTTGTTAAGAAAATCATGATAGAGATCATGATGTGAGGTTCCTACTACATTGAACTATGTTTGTGTTTAAATTATTTGTAGTCATAATATTAATGAGATAGGACACCATCAATACCCTAAGACTAGCACGTGCTATACTTCTTGATTTGATTAAGCGGCGGTTCTCACATCCATGAGTATTGTGATACTCAAAGTTCACACGTGGATGCTTGTTATTTGAACAAGTATATTAGATACCCTAACTATGAGATAATCACATAGATAACTATTTAGTTGTAGTGATAGAATCTCATTATAGTAAATGTGCAAGTATCTTTAGACTTGAGAACTCCAAGATACATTGTTTGCTAAGCATTGTACTTTGATTCTAATCTCTAGAGTCCTTACAAGACTGCCTGTCGGATGGACATTAGGCATAATGTGAAGTAAACAAAAGTAGTTAAGAGGGTCAATAAAGGATTCACCACTCCTAAGAGTAGAAGCGATTATCTCAAGGCCACTTGTAGGAATCATTATTCAAGAAGTCCTTGGCCAATACGACTATGTGTGAGAAATAGTTTTAATTGATACAAATCATGAGTAATGCATTTCAGGAACAAATACTAAATATTTGGGCTAGAATTAATTAATATTCTGGAATGAGTTAGCACTAATTCCACATTCTAAACCGAATGAGATATTATATGGTGAAAGGAGTTTATTATACTGATGTTTCGCTATTGAAAGGTTCATAATATGAGCAAGGCCTGACCAGCTCCACCAAAAGTAGGCAGCCCCTATAGTGGTACGGGTCCGGTCCTGCAATTGCGAGTGTACATGAGAGGGGTATGCACCCCCCAGTAATAGCTATAGCTTTTGGGGGAGCTGGTCATGCCTTGCTCATATCATTTGGTATCAGAGCTAGGTCATGGGTTCGACTCCTAGGTGGAACTCCTACTAAGATTGCCTAAGGTTTGAGGTAAACCTTCTCATGAAAGGAAGGGCATGTTGGGCAGCCCCTGTGGTGGTATGGGTCCGGTCCTATGATTGCGGGTGTATATGAAAGGGGTATGCACTCCCACTAATAGCTATAGCTTTTGGTGGAAAATGGTCATGCCTTGCTCATATAATTTAGTATCAAAGTTAGGTCATGGGTTCGACTCCTAGGTAGAACTTCTGCTAACTGATGCTATGAATGATGAACAGAAGCCATGCATGCTATAAAAAAAAATCAGAAAAACACCAACACGGTGCAGCAAAAAGCCAAAAAAAAAAAAAAACCCTTTACATGTCTTTGGTTTGTTTGGCTGAGAAGAAGAGCGAACCACTGGAACAGCTTCTTGTCTTGTTGATGACTCCGGTTGAAAACCAGCAATCTGCCTGCTCCTCCGGAGCATGAACGCGAAGCTCTTTGCTTCTCAAAATATTCAACCACCCAATCTATATTGGTAAAACAATTTAGGGGAGGAAAGGCTGTTCTTGCACCTTTTCTCTTGATTAGCAAAAACAAGAAGTCACAAAAAAAGAAAAAATGAACAAGAGAGAAGAAGAGAAAAACGAAAAAGCTTCTGAGAGTTTTTTTTTTTTCTTCTTCTTCGTGCGTCTGTGTTTCTATCTCACCAGAGACCCACACTATTCACATTAATCCTGATAGCCAAATCCCTAGTATTTTAATATTTCAAAACATCGGGAAGCTATCAACAGAAGAGGCTTGGCTTAGCCTTAACTCTTCTATTCCGTGAATCCTTTATGCACAAATTTGCCAAAAATACTTTTTACAAGCAAAATTTCAAATAGGAAGGAATATGTCTATTTATTACAACAATGTATAACAAAACAACCTCAAATAACTAAGAAAATAATGGTGATTTTAGCCCCTATCAAGGGTTTTCTTGGAAAAATATCATTTAAAAAATTTCAATTAAATTCTCTTTTAACTTAAAATAAAATATCTAAATCCATAAAAAATTTATATGTCAAGGTTTATATCCTTTGAGAAAATTTTCGTCATGGTTTAATTTTTTATTTAAGTTATGAACTTAATAGTTTCAAAATTTTTCCATTTAAAATTTCCTAGAGATTTTGATCTCAAGGTTTTATTTAAAAAAAAATCCTTTGGTAAAATGAATTAAAATGGCTTTCTATTTTAACTTACAAAAATCTCAAAATCGAAAATATTTTCTATGTCAAGGATAATAAAACTTTAAGAAAATATCCAATGATAAATTTTTGTTTAAGTTAAAATAACCATTTAATTAAAAAAAAATATTTTTCCTTATCAAATAAAATTTCCCAAAGACTTTAGTCTCGTACACATAAGACTTAAAATAAATAGCATGTTAGAAAACTGTAAACATTTTCATATTTTTCTATTTTTAATCCTAAGTGCTAAAATAATAGAATTAAACACATCAATTAAATTAATTAATGATCTTATTTAATTCTAAAAATCCTTTACTATTATCTTTCATGCAAAATATTCAAAGAATATTAACTATAGCAAAAATAATAACTTCGCTTGGTATAGGGCCAAAATTTAAAAAAGAAAAAACTCAAAAATTATGAGGGGAAATATATATATATATATATATATTCCTTTGGTCTTGTGCACCCGCTACATAGGATCATGGCCCATAGGAAAACCCATGGGCCATGGTCGGCGGACGAGTGCCTGCGACCCACTGCTGCCCTGAGAAGCATCTTGGATGCAATGAATGCTGTCAAGAGCCACAACCGAGCTTAGGTGCCAGTCTTGGCTCCCTCCTGTCCAAGCCGTAGCTGAAACGGCTTCACTCGGCTAGGTGGCTTGGCTTGAGGCGCCTTGATCCATCTTCCTTAATTTTTCTCATTGTTTCGTCTATGATTTTTCTCCAAAACACTACAACTCTGATGCGATCGATCCAAGGCGGTTCTTGTTATGTTCTTCATCCAAAAAACATCACACCCGCCTATACCCTTTCAAATCGGGTTTACACGAAAGCTAATCGAAGCATAAAAAGTTTTTACAGAGGATCCTATACCTCAACGATGTGGCTTACAAATGATCTACTCATACCAAAACAGTGAAGGATCTCATTAAAATTAGTCTTGCCAATTTTATTAACTAGTATGCATTAATCTTACGCCTTTCAAAACATAATGTCTCTAATACCACTTGATGCAACGAATGATGAATAGAAGCCATGCATGCTATAAAAAAAAACACCGACATGGCGCAGCAAAAAGCCAAAAAAATAATAATAATACCTTTGCTTGTCTTTGGTTTGTTTGGCTGAAAAGAAGAGCGAACCACTAGAATGGCTTCTTATCTTGTTGACAACTCTAGTTGAAAATCGGCAATCCACCTACTCATTCGAGGCATGAACGCGAAGCTCTTTGCTTCTCAAAATATTCCACCGCCCAATCTATACTGGTTAAATAACTTAGGCGAGGAAAGGTTGGCCTTGCACCTTTGCTATTGATTAGCAAAAACAAGAAGCCACAAAGAATGAAAAAAATGAATGAGAAAGAGGAAAGGAAAAACAAAAAAGCTTCTGAGAGTTTTCTTCTTCTTCTTCTTTGTGCGTCTGTGTTTCTATCTCAACAGAGACCCACACTATTCACGTTAATCCTAATAGCCAAATCCCCAGTATTTTAATATTTCAAAATATCCGGAGGTTATCAACAAAAGAGGTTTGGCTTAGCCTTAACTCTTCTCTTCCAGGCTATTGGGCCAAAAATAATTTATTGTTTTCTTTGGACCCAATGAGCCCAAAATAATAACCATTAAATATTTATTTCCTCGGCCTATTAAAATAACTAAGTAAATAATTAATGAGCCCAAATAAACTAAAACAATTATTTTAAGCCTTTCATTAACTATTCTAGGCCTAGGTTAATTTTTTAATTATTCAATTTGGATTTAGGCCCTGAATAATTAATTAACCAATTAAACTAGATAATAAAATTAATTTCTCTCGTTCCTTTATTTTATTCTAGTCTAAAAATAAATTAGATTACCTGAATAAAATAAAATACTCTTTATTGTGACCATTTCCTCGACTTAAAATTAATTAGGACTTACGGGCTATTCTGAAAACCAAAAAGACATATAGTCTTAGCTACTAAAATGACCAAAATACCCTAACTATATAAATAGTTGTATTTTACATTTTAAATATTTTCTAATATCACCATAAAAAAATATTAACCCCAAGGACAATGCTACATTAGCTATGTCTTTGACCTGTAGGTGAAATGACTAAAATACCCCTCTACACACTGACGTGCATTTAGAGAGGAAATAGTGTACTAACACATCTCTAAAAGATATGTAACATTCTTAGGCTTCTAGTCCAATAATCTACGACTTCTTAGAATATTTCCATTTTCCAAGAGAGTTACCCTAAAGCTAATATCCAAGTTATGTTTCCCAGGGCCCTAAATAATTATATCATTCAGACAACCACAAGGGGTGATATAGTGTAGACACTATCTTGTACAAGTCTGTCTTGACTAAGAAGTTACATATATCCAACATACAAGTATATTGGTCATTCTAAATAACCTCAACTATAATATATCAAAGTACATGCTTCCAGCTTCGTTAGACCACCAACTTATACTCAAGCTATAGAGTACAAGTCCACGTTGTAGCTTTAGTAGTCTATATTTTTATCACATAATACTTTTAGAAACTACTACTACAAGTCATGTTCAACGTATTCGAAATACGCTTATGTTGTGAAATAAGAAGACTACTCATTAGCTAAAGATAAGTCATTCCCCATTTAGAATTTATAACATAATAACCTTGCCATGATGAGATTTTCATTCTCATCATCCGGTTAAAAATAGTAGTTTATGTGCTAAGTATCCCATGGTCCATACTTTACTGTGAAAGACCTCCATTCACATGAATTATTTATTTAAACACAATGAGTCTTTTCCAATGAAAATTGTGCACAAATATAAAAAAGATTCTACAAACAATTTCTAAGAAAACACTCTTATTAATACAAGTCAAAATTACATTAGAAACCTAGTCCAACCTAATGTTCGAGGTTGAACCTTCTCGTGAAAGGGAAGGCATGTTTGGCAGCCCCTATGGTGGTACGAGTTCGGTCCTACGACTGCGAGTATATATAAAAGGGGTATGTGCCCCCACTAACAGCTATAGCTTTTGGTGGAGCTGGTCATGCCTTGCTCATATCAGTTCATGTCAAGCCACTTGACTTTTTGAAATTTTGGATTGTCATGGTGTATTACTAAATATTACTTATGATCTTCTAAATATGAATTTATTAATTTGATAATTAATAAATTTAATCCTAATTAGAATTAACAAATTAATTCTAATTATTAAAAGGATTATTAATTTTATTATGATAGAATTAATTCATATTAGCTACTAATTGAATAGAAAACCAAATGGGTCACACACAATAAATGAATTGGTACTCATGATATTATTTGATAATATTATAGGGTTAATTTGTAAGAAGAAATAATGATTATGAGCTAATTATAAATTGTTATAATTAGTTGGGGTTGAATTGTAATTATTAAATCTCTATAGGTGAATTATAAACTTGTTATAATTTATAGGGCCTAATTGTAATTCTTGAAAGTCTAAACCCATAATTTGGAAAGTAGCGGTGGTTTTCCAAAAGGAAAACTATCTGGGAAAAGCTTTATGTTTTTGTTCCCTAAAAGGTTTAGGAAACAAAAACATAAAGAAAAAGGGATTTTGAGAGAAGCTTTTTTGGATGAAAATTCTGAAGGTATTTTTCAGAAAAATTACAAAGCTTTTTCCTGTTGTTTTTCTCTCAAATTAAATTAACCCCAAAGTCACCATATATTACCTACTAGCATAGGGTTTTAGTGCCTAACTTGAGTACAATTCCTTGTGTGGATTAGTGTTAAAGAATTCCTATTCTTGGAATTTGGTTGCTCGATTGGATCGTCTAAAGAAGGGGATTCACGTAGAAGAAAAAATTTTAAAGCTGCGTTTTTTAGGTAATTAATTTTTATTCCTTCTCTTAATCCATTTAATTACATATGCATAATCCTTTACGTGGATTTTGTTTTAATTTTTCGCTGCCTATAAACTAATTTGCATGATCAAAATCTAATAGAAACCTAATCTACAATGCTTATTCGATTTTGTCATCGGGTATTTTGATTTGAGAAAAGGTTCTAGTAAGGTTTACTTTTGGATTCTTATCTTCTAATTTTAGCATCTAACACCTCCATCTAAAATCAAACTTCATCAGCATCCTGCAAGAACAAATAGTTCACTTTAAAGAATGTAAATTTAATAGTCGGGTAATTCCAAAACCTCTTCTCAAGTGATTGAATCTATCTTCAGCTAATGGTTTGATGAATATATCTGCAAGTTGATCATTAGTGAAAATATATTCAACATAAACATCACTCTTAAGCACATGATCTCGAATAAAATAATGTTCAATCTTAATATGCTTAGTTCTTAAGTGCTGAACAGGATTTTTTGTTAAATTTATAGCACTAGTGTTGTCACATAGAATGGGACACACTTAAACTCAACACCAAAACCAAGTAAGGTATGTTTCATCCACAAGATTTGAGCATAACAACTTCCTACAGCTATATATTCATCTTCGGTTGTTGAAAGAGATACATAAGCTTGCTTCTTGCTATACCAAGAAACTAATGAATGTCCAAGAAATTGACAATGCCCACTTGTACTCTTTCTTTCAACTTTACATCCTGCATAATCTGCATCCTATATCCTATAAGATCAAAAGAGTCAGTCTAAGGATACCATAATCCATAGTCATGTGTCCCAATCAAGTATCTAAAATATGTTTTACAACGCATAAATGTGACTCTTTGGGACAAGATTGGAATCTTGCACAAAGGCAAACCGAGAACATGATATCATGATATCACAAAGATTTGAAGTGCTCATAGGTGTCCTAATTTTATTTGCTTGATTCATTTCAAATCTTTTGAGAAGTTCTTTAATATACTTAGCTTGATTTAGGAAGATTCCATCCTTGGTTTGCTTAATATGTAGACTGAGAAAGAAGTTGAATTCTCTCATCATGCTCATCTCAAACTCTTACTGCATGGTCTTAGAAAATTTCTTATATAAAGATTCATTAGTAACTCCAAAAATAATGTCATTGACATATGTTTGAACAATAAGAGATCATCAGATTTTTCAACACCTCTTGAACAACCTTTAGAAAGGAGAAAGCCGCTAAGTCTTTCATACCAAGCATGGGGAGCTTATTTTAAACCATAAAGGGCTTTGAAAAGTTTGAAGACATGATTTGAAAAATGTTCATAAGTAAAACCAGGACATTGCTCTACATATACTTTTTTTTCAATAAAACCATTTAGAAATGCACTTGTAAAATCTATTTGATAGTGCATGAAACCTTTGAAAGATGCAAAAGCAACCAACATTCTAATTAATTCTACTATAGCAACAGGTACAAAAGTTTCATCATAATCGATGCCCTACTCTTGATTGAATCCTTGTGCAATAAGCCTAGCATTATTTCTAATAATAATACCATGCTCATCAAGTTTATTTCTAAATACTCACTTGGTGTTAATCACGAGATGGTCAAGTGGTCTAGGAATAAGTTTCTAAACTTCATTTCTCTCGAATTTCTTTAATTATTCTTGCATGGCTATAATAAAAAAATCATCACTCAAGGCCACATCAATGCAATCAAGTTCAATACTTGAAAGTAAGGCAAGATTATCAAAAAGTACTATTTAGTTTTCACACCACAACTCAGATCTCCAAAAAATTGTTCTTTTAGATGTCGAGATTGTATCTCCATTCCTTTGATAGATTTTGATCAACTTGATCTCTAGTTTTTTGCTTACTAGCCTCAGCTTGCTATTCTTCCATTTCTTCTCCCTTAACATGGTTGTCAAGCGATTGAGCCTTGTGATGTTCAATGATATTTTCTTTTGAAGTACATACATCATCATCATCCCTTCTAGAAGAATATATGTTAGATTCATCAAGTACAACATATACGAATTCTTCCACATATAGAGTTTTTTTATTGTATATGCTATATTCCTTTTTGTTGGAAGAGTATCCAAGAAATATAGCCTAATCTGATTTGTTATCGAATTTCTCAAGATTATCTCAAGTATTGAGAATAAAACATTTGCATCAAAAACTTTGAAATATGAAATGGACGGGATATTGTCAAATATAAGTTCAAAGGGTGTTTTCCTAAGAAAGGGCCTTAGCATAACTCTGTTTAAAATATAGCATGTTGTATTTATAGCTTCCACCCAGAAATATTTTAGAAAGGGAATTTTCAATAGCATAGATCTTGTCATTTCTTGCAAGGTCCTATTTTTCCTCTCAACCACACCATTTTGTTGAGGAGTTTTTGCAGTGAAAAGTTATGAGAGACACCATTCTCATCACAAAATTTTGTAACCTCATAGTTGAAAAATTCTCTCCCATTGTCACTTATAATTGAAATCAGTTTGCTCCCAAGAGAATTTTGAACACATCTGAGCAGTTTTGGAAATTCAGAGAATGCTTAATCTTTTTGTATAAGAAACAAGGTCCAAGTAATCTCGAAAAATTATCTACTAATACATAAGTGTACCTCTTACCACCAAGGCTAGTGGTCCTCATCAGTCTAAATAAATCCATATGAATAAGTTCAAGAGGTTTTGACGTTGAAATCATTTTTATTGGGTTTAAAAGATGTCTTGGTTTATTTTCCAAACTGGCAAGCATCACACAACCGGTGTTTATCAAATTTTATTTTGGGTTGTCCTCTAATAAGCTCTTTTGAAGACAATCTATTTAGTAAATCAATAGATACATGGACTAACCTTCTAAGCCAAAGGTAGCCATCATCATCATTCAAGGAAATGCATTTTATATCATGAGCAATAAGATCATCAAGATACAATACATAGGCATTTCCAATGCAATTTGCAATGAAGACAATTTCATTACTGAAACTATCAATGATGGTGCATGAATCTTTTTCAAATTTAACTTTACAACCATTGTTACATAATTGGCTAATACTACGCAAATTATACTTCAATCCATCAATCAACAACACCTGCTTAATAATTATAAAGGATCCCTTACCATTATTACCTATGCCGAGTATGTAAAACCCCACCTAAACCTACCCTAGAATTAGTGGGATGGGATGCATATCATATTATATTGCATAAAAATATATTTCTTGGAAGAACTAGGTGCTTTAGAATTGTTATGTATGGGTTACATAGTTTATTTGTGTTTGTTGAGTATTGAGGGTAATTAGAGAATTTTACTTGAGGACGAATTAGGAAGAGGCTTGAGATTTAGAAAGGAAGAGAATTAGGTTGGGAAAATGAGAATAAGAGTTAAATAAGTTCAGTGGTTAGAGCTTTCTGGGTGATTTCTAAGGTCTTAAGTTCAAATCCCATCAATTAAGTATTATTTTTAATTCTCCTAACTAATGTTTGAATTTTCTTCATACATTCCATGAAGCTAGGAATGTTGTTTTAGGGAAGACAAAATGGTAATACTCTAACCATGTGATCTTGTCCTAGAAGAAAATCTAGAGGAATTCTAATCTCCATTATTTTAGCAGTCCATGTCCTAGCCTATTTGAATTTAAAAATATTACTATTTCCTTAATTCTTCTAATTTTCTAATAAAATGTCTTGGATAAATCTTGGACTTGTATTTTTGAAAGAAAATTCCAGCTCTTGGGAGGAGAGATGACTGAAATATAGGAGGAAAAATAGCTAGGTGGTTTCTAGTTAAATTACCATAGCTTCTTCTTCAAAGAACTATAATTTTCTTGTTCTTGTTTTGGTACAAACCTGGAATTTTTTCCAGCATTTCCTCTTGGCTAGACTTTCGAAAAATGCAGCACACTAGCCTATTCTCTTCTTGCTATCAAACAACCATTTTGGGTAGGTAAAGGAGCTGAAAATTCATTGGAAATTCGCAGCTATTGTGACCTCACCAAACCAGAAAATTTTCCAGCAAACCACCAAGTGATTTAGCCATAGAAATTGAGCAATCAACCCATGCAAAAGATCATCTAAAGTTCTCTCCTTTCTTCTCCAAGATGGGGGCTGGAAAACCACCAATGATGGACCTTCAAACACTCCTAATTTTCAGCTGCAAATCCATTTCAAAATAATTCAAATTTCTGCTAACAAATCATCCTAGATTCTAAGAGTTCTTGTAGCTAAATCCCAGAATTTTTTTTCCGACTTGTATAACTAAGGTAAAAACCAATTTCTTCTTCAATCCCCTTCATCATTTCGGCCACCTTGAAACCATGGCACAACATCTTGTCTTCTTCATCAACCTTAGCCATTGGAACTCCATTAAACCACCTCAAACCTCTCCCAACTTCACTCCATTCAAAATTTTTCAAACTTGAAAATTAAATCCCACATTTTACTCCCTTAAACTCTCACTCAACTAAGCTTGTAAAACCAGAATTTTGTCCCTCTTGTACAGCCATTTTCGGCCAGCTCTAAACATGGGATAATTCTCCATTTCACAATCAAGAGAACTAAGCTAGCAACCCACTAATGAAGGACTAGAGACCTTCAAGAAGAAATCACCATTAGCAAATCTTCTACCTCAAAAACTTCCACTTTTTCCTCAATTTTGAAATTTAAACTAGCTCTACCCTCTCTCTCTCCCCCTTAGTTAACAGAAATTCCTCTCTCCTAGCAAGGCCATTCGGCCAATTACTCACCAAAGCTCACTCATCTTTTTCTCTCAAATTTCTCTTGTGTTCTCAAGAACACTAAGAACACACACTACACTTCTTCAACCCTTAGCCACTTCTAATCATCCCAAATCACTCCAAATCTCTCAAATCAACTAGGATTCAACCTATACTCACCCTTAGTATACTCCATAACACTAAAACAACCAAAGTTGATCTTTCTTTCGGATCAAATGTGCCTTTTTTGTTCAAGACATGAAGAACCTCAAAAAGGTAAAAAAAAAAAGTTCAATCATCTTATTCTTCTTCGCTTCTTCATCTTCTTTTCTTCACCACCTTAATCTCTCTCTCTCTCTCACATACACACACACACACTCTCTCTCTCTCTCTCTCTCTCTCTCTTGGTTGATCCATTGGTGGTCACCCTTGAACAACCTCAATCAATAGAGGACTCATCAAAGCACTCTAAGGTTTTCATTTGACAAGACATCTCCTTCAACTCCAACAAGTATCGAACAAGTATTTTTACTAAGACCTTCTTATTTTTGAACTCAAGACTATTAGATGATGAAATTGATATGTTGATTTAACATTGTTGGGATGGAGATATGTGTGTGGGTGAAGAGAATAATCTTAAGATATGAAGATCGAAATGGGTATTGGGGCTCATGAATTATTGTTGGATTATACTTTAGGATCATTATATGCTCATTAGGATATTGTGATTTGACGCTTATATCACTAATATGGATGTTTTGATGATTGATAGAGATTTTACCACCACTGTTTTGCATATGCTTCCATGATGTTGTTTTTTACACTAATTACATAATCATTGTTAGTATAGTACCACCCTTGTTGTGATAAATGCTGCTACAAGTCTATTTTTGCACAAATCAATATTTTATTTATT